>CM050176.1:31282531-31435031 GCA_027410445.1 Discoglossus pictus | reverse complement strand
ACATTGTCTGTTCTTGCCCAAAATACATTCAATTTCACATGGAATTTATCTCTTGGAGACGTTCAGATCTCATTCCTTCATTTTAACTGCATTTTCTTATCGTGCTTATTGTAGCCAAACTGTGGCTCTGAACTGATAACTTGCAGATCATCTAGTGAAATAGCCCACTTTTATTCCATCGTCCCAGGTGACCAACTTTATTTAGTCTAGAAAAACCTTACAACAGTGAAAAAGATTGGGCAGTTGATATGGACCACTTTCACACAGAATGCTGAAAATTACAAACCAAATTGGCAAATGGCTGTTATTTCTGTAGCAATTTGGCAGAGATTCGTCCTATTGCTGGTGCCCTCAATATGTTCAATATGCTTCATTTTGCAGTCTTTTTTCTGTGTTTCCAACTCCGGAGCCAAGGCCGACGGCTCCACATGGGACGTGTCTGGCAACATTTGTGCTCTGGAATGTAACAGCATTATAATTTGGGACTGAGCCTGGGTTGAGGGACAATTTGCTATAACCTGATGGCTGAAGCTGAGAAATTATCTCTGTGACTAGTGACTTGCCCGTCACAAATGATGGGATAATATCTTATTTTTTTCTCCCCCTCCTTTTCTTCCCCCCTTTCCCTGTGTCTCTCCCCTTCTCCCTTGTCTCTCTTCCCCCCCCCCCTCTCCCTCACCTGTGTCTTTCCCCCAGCCCCTCCCTCCCCTGTGTCTCCTTAACCTCTCTCCCTCCCCTGTGTCTCCCCTATCACCATCCACTGTGTCCCCTTCCCCACCATCTCCTCTCCTGTGTCTCATTTCCTCCTCCCTCCCCTGTGTTTCTAATCCCCTCCCCTGTGTCTCTTCCCCCCTCTCCCTCCTCCTCCCTCCCCTGTGTCTCTTCCCCCATCTCCCTCCCCTCTCCATCCCCTGTGTCTCTTCCCCCTTCCCCCATGTCTCCCTCCCCCCCATCTCCCTCCTATTTTGATGCAAATGTGTAGAGCAATGTGCAAGCGCGGGCCCATGACACATTAGTGTAAGTTATGTATGTGACATTTCTGGAGAGCTGTGGTTCCATCCATTGAAATTGACAACAATCAGTCCTTATAATGCTACTAGTCGTTAACCAATCATAAATGACTGTATAATATTTCATGTGTCTCCCCCCCCCTCCCTTGTGTCTCTTTCCTGTCCTCTCCCTCCATGCTTCTCTCCCCCTCCCTCCCCTGTTTCTCTTCCCCCTTTGATCCCCTGCTTCTCTTCCCCCCTCTCCCTCCCCTGTGTCTCTTCCCCCTCTCCCTCGTCTTTGTCTCAGCCCCCCTCCTTCCTCACCTGTGTCTCTTTACCCCCTCCTCCCCTGTGTCTCTTCCCCCCTTTGCCCTGTGTCTCTTCCCCCCTCCTCCCTCCCCCCTCTGTTTCTTTCCCACTTTCCCCTGTCTCTTTCCCCCTCCTCCCTTCCCTGTGTCCCTTCCCTCTCTGTCTCTTTCCCCCTTTCTCTTGTATCTCTTTCGCCCACCCTCCCTCCCTTGTGTCCCTTTCCCCTTCTGTCTCTTTCCCCCTCCTCCCTGTGTCCCTTTCCCCTCTGCTCCCTTCCTTGTGTCCCTTCCCTCCCTCTATTGTGTCCCTTCCCCCCTCTGTCTCTGTCTCTTTCCCCCTCTCTTTCCCTTTCCCCCTCTGTTCCTTATGGTGTACATTTTTTTTTTTAAATCTTTCTATAACCGTTTTTGGCCATTATCATTTAGTTAATACCATACACAAACATATTGACCACAGTGTCCCTTTAAGTTGTTTTCCTTAATTATTTGTAACCTTGGCAACATAATCTATTTTTTGAAAGTCATTACTACAATTATTCAACTAGAAGTCCTTGTTAATGGATCACGTATATCTTTTATTTTTTTTTGCTTCTCATTTTTTCAGTTTTCAAAATTACAGTGTTACAGTAGATGTGACATCATTGTCATGGTCTGAGATGTGATCATGGGTTATCTCGTTACCAGACAGTGGTATGTGATGATTTCACACGTGGCCTTGCTTGGGGCAATAGTGGAAATTTGTACTTAGAATATTATAGCCTATTAAAGCACCGTTAATAAATACAATGGAAAAAATATTCAAAGTAGAAATCTGTCAAAACCCCAAAGCGAATTTTTTTAAAGGCACGTCTTTACTATTGTGCTGTTGTTCAGTCGTGTCCGACCGCAACACACCAGGCACATCTATCGTTATATCTCTGGTTGTGCTAATCCATAAGATTTTCTTGGCAAAGATACTGGAGTGGGTTGCCACTTCCTTCTCCAGTGAACCACAATTTGCCTTCTCCAGTGAACCGCGATTTGTCTGACATCTCTGCCCATCTTGGGTGACTCTACATGGGTATAGTTTACAGCTTTATTGAGGTCCACAAGCCCATTCACCATGACAAGGTAGCAAAATACATTAATATAGGTATTTACAGAGATATAATACAAGCACAAAAAAATTGTATAACCTAAAAAAAAAAAAATCAGTATAATATATAAATAATTACAGATGACACATCCAAATAGGAACTTGTTAGAGGGAGGTCCTTACAGTGCTGTAATGGTGTGTTTACACCGTTCAGTCGTGTCTGACTCTCCATGACCTCATGGACCGCAACTCACCATGCCGATCCACTTGGTATTCATGGCAGAGATACTGGAGTGGGTTGCCAGTTCCTTCGCCAGCGGGCCCAGCAAACAGCTCCTTGTATTCCTAGGTGGTCTCTCATTCAAGTACTGACCAGGCCCAACCCTGAATGGCTTCAGACTGGTGTGTCCTCTTGGTTCCGTGACAGGAATCTAACCAAGGCTGCAATCCTGACCACTGGACCACCAGGGAACCCCTTGTCGGATTACCTGTCTTGTTGAGTTGGATAAACCATTTGATACTGAACCAACCTAATTATGTTTATTATACTGAAAATAAATCACTTTTTACTTTTCTTAAGCAGGAAAAAGGCCTAAAAAAGTATTTCTAGCAAATATTTGAGACATTTCTGGTTGTGCCAGAGCTATGTATAGTTGCATATACTGATAGATAAATTGGCTTATTAATATTAGGATTATTTTTATCCTTTATTTGTAATGCTCCAAATTCAGAGTATGGGGCTTTGGTGATTTTATGATCTTATAAGACTTCTGTTCATAATAAATTCAGGACTCAAACATCTCTTTCAATCACTGATAATTTAGATTGGACACCTCAGTTCTGGTACTAACTGGTTGTCTGACCTTGTGATTGTTGTAGGTACTCCATACTGAAGGACGACGCTGGATGGCTTTATATTAATCCGTTAAATGGCACAATCAACACCACGTCATATCTGGATCGTGAATCCACATTTGTTCAAAATAATACATATACTGCCCTGATCCTGGCAACCGACAATGGTGAGTATTTACTGTAAGGTTACAATATGTGTATTGGATTATATATGTAACTAGTAAATTACCCGTCAAAAATGATGGTATCATTTTTAATTCCCCCCTTCCCTTCCCTGTGTCTCCCCCTCCTTCCCTCCCCTGTGTCTCCCCCTCCTTCACTCCCCTGTGTCTCCCCCTCCTTCCCTCCCCTGTGTTTCCCCCCTTTCCCTCCCCTGTATCTCCCCCTTCCCTCCCCTGCGTCTCTCCCCTGTGTCTATCCCCCTTCCCTCCACTGTGTCTCCCCCCCTTCCCTCCCTTGTGTCCCCCTCTTCCCTCCCCTGTGTCTCTCCCCCTCTTCCCTCCCCTGTGTCTCTCCCCCTTCCCTCCGCTGTGTCTCTCCCCCTTCCCTCCCCTGTGTCTCTCCACCTTCCCTCCCCTGTGTCTCTCTCCCCTCTTCCCTCCCCTGTGTCTCTCTCCCCTCTTCCCTCCCCTGTGTGTCTCTCCCCCCTCTTCCCTCCCCTGTGTCTCTCCCCTCTCCTGTGTCTCTCTCCCCCCTCTCCCCTCATCTGTGTCTCTTCTCTCCCTCCCCTGTGTCTCTTCCCCCCACTCTCCCCTACACTGTGTCTTCCCCTCTCTCCCCTCCCCTGTGTCTTTCTTTTGATGTACTTTATTTTATTAAGAAGTATTTAAAAGCAATGTTTTACTCCCTAAATAAAACAAATAGTCTCTGTATGGGTCTGCCCTCTGCAGTTCACAAAGACACAGACTCTATTGTACTGGCTGTGCTGTGTCTCATACTAACCAATCAGTGACCATCTCTCAGCAACATGCTGCTGAGACGTGTTCCCTGATAGGCTAGGACACTACACTGCACATCCAACCCTACAGAGTCTGAATCTGCATACACTGGAGTCGGTAGACTTATACAGGGACAATAACAGAGCTTGTATGCATTTCTTAATAAAATAAAGTGCATAAAAGTAAATAGATACCCAGGGATAGTATACACCTAGCAAAATCTAGGAACCTTCCAGTTCACATTAATCACATAGCCATAAGTAAAGGATTAGTGGAGTTAAAACAAAGTTTCATATGTTTGTGAAGTATGTAACAAACTCACAATTATAGATAAATGATTGATGTATTTATCTGCAACTCAAATCCATGCAAATCTAGATGAAAACCCAATGTGTCACATGTAGGATCACTTTGTTAAAATGGTCTAGATCAAAACGTGGTTCCCATAATCATTAAAAAGTAATCAAAAGTATTGAGAACCACTAGCGCCATAAGAATAAAAACATTTTCAGAGAAAATTCAAGGAAAAGTTTGATCTGTTGCATCAAACAGTGAAACAGTGCATTGACTTTTGCAGGAAGCTTGTGATTTGTGGTCCATTCAGAGTACAAACAGAGTTTAAAGGCATATCTAAGTTTCCCGTTTTTTACCATTTTCTAATCTTTCACCTGCTGCTTATATCAGACACACACATTAGAGTCATTCTATACACATACAGGTTTATTTTATTTAAAAATAAAACTTGTTTTCAACCCCCCCAGAGCTGCCTACATAGGTACAGTGTACCTACCAATAGAAACACTGCATTTGGGTACAGGTTTTAACTCTTTACTAACCTTCATGCTTAATGCACAGATCTACACAGTAGTGTTTGGCGTCTCCTTTCTTCCAGATCCCATGTGAATACAGAACTACACATCCCAGGATTCCTTGGTGCTCAAACAGGCTTTACAGATTGTTGCAATGTATTAGCTGCCTTTGATTGGCCAAAACAAATTATTCATTTTATGCTAGTTTTAGCAGAGATATCCAGGGGTGTTAACAATCAAACTTAAGCGATTTAGCAAACATCAGGGGGAGTTTGTTAATGTTTATTTTAATAATGCTTCATGCCAAAAAAATGTTTTTCTACACTACTGATTCTCTTCTCTCAGATGCATTCACAATCCAGGAAACTTTAATATGCCTTTAAGTGCATTAATTAGGTTATAAAACTTTCTCGCTATACAGTAAAATAATCATCAGTTTTAAATAATCTAAAATATTTTTAAAAATGTTTGAAATTGTACAGCGACTTTGGTGAATTTCATGTCCTTTTACAGACTCGCTATCTCATATATTTATGTATTTTCCACATCACAGGTTTTACAGTCCAATAATTCGTCCTTCTTTCATTAGCCCCTTATCTGCCTCATCCACTCGCTGGTAGAGAATGGCTTCAATCTCATTGCAGAAACATAAAACTAAAGTCTCCCGAGGTTCCCACAATCTTGATACAATCTATATGTGATCAGACTTTCCAGGAACACAAGTAAATGGCAATTTGTTTTATAATTCTCATTCTATTAGCAAAATAGCAAACCAGAGGACAGTAAATATCGAACAAGATTAGAAAACTGCTGGTTCCAGTAAAAAAAAGAAAATTAAATTAATTTCACACAAGGACAACAAAATAAATACAGCTAAAAAAGGAGAGAGATTGCTGTATTGACCGAGAAGAACACAAACAGACAACACGTTAAACCCGTAAATACGGCTAAATACAATATATATGATCAGAAGAGCATATTAGTGAGGCTGAATTGTGGACAAATGGGAAAGCCCTCCAGCGGAAGTCATAAGGACAAATATATAGTAAAAGATGAAATAAAGGGACTTAGAAAGAAGACCGTTCTTTTTTCCATGAGGGTATTTGAAAATGATAGTGATTTTTTCTGTATAAACAGCTTCTTATATATAATTACATTGTAGGGCTTTCCCTGACAACCAATGAAAGGCTATAGGACGGTATAGGTGACTGATTACCTATTTCATGTTTTACACTTAATATTATTTAATGTTCAAATGTTTAACTGCATGAAAGACAATATAGCCATTGGTATGCAAACAAAGTATAATATTATCTGATTATGGCCACTTTACCCCTGTCTTGGCCTACTATCTCTGTCTCTTTCCTAGTTGTATCTTTATCTCTCTTCCCATGGCCTGTCTCTTTCTAACCATGGCCTGCCTCCTATTTCCCTTGGTCTATCTCTTTATTTCTTTGATCCATCGCTTTCTAACCTTGGTTAGTCTCTTTCTATCTTTGGTCTGTCTCTTTCTTTCCATAGAGAGTCTCTTTCTCCCCATGGCTTGTCACTTTATAACATTGGCCAGTCTCTTTTTCACCTTGATCTGCCTTATTCTTCCCATGGCCTGTCTCTTACTAAGCATGGTATGTCTCTTACTTTCCTTGGCCTGTCTCTTTCTTTCCTTGATCTATCCCTTTCTCAACCTATCTCTCTCCTCCCTAGGCCTGTCTCTCTTCTTTCTCAGTTTATTTCTCACCTCTCTTGTCCTCTATCTCTACCTCAGTTTATCCCTCTCCTCCTCTCTCTCCTACCTCAGTTTATATCTGTCCTCTCTTGGCCTCTCTCTCTCCTCCCTCAGATTATCTCTCTCCTCTCTTGGCCTCTCTCTCCACTCTAAACCTGTCTATCTCCTCCCTCAGCCTATCTCTCTCATCTCTTGGCCTCTCTCTCCACTCTAGGCCTGTTTATCTTCTCCCTCAGCCTATCTCTCTTCTCCCTCAGCCTATCTCTCTCCACTCTAGGCCTGTCTATTTCCTCCCTCAGCCTATCTCTCTCCTCTCTTGGCCTATCTCTCCTCCTTCAGCCTATCTCTCTCCTCCCTCAGCCTATCTCTCTCCTCCCTCAGCCTATCTCTTTCCTCCCTCAGCCTATCTCTTTCCTCCCTCAGCCTATCTCTTTCCTCCCTCAGCCTATCTCTCTTCTCCCTCAGCCTATCTCTCTCCACTCTAGGCCTGTCTATTTCCTCCCTCAGCCTATCTCTCTCCTCTCTTGGCCTATCTCTCCTCCTTCAGCCTATCTCTCTCCTCCCTCAGCCTATCTCTCTCCTCCCTCAGCCTATCTCTTTCCTCCCTCAGCCTATCTCTTTCCTCCCTCAGCCTATCTCTTTCCTCCCTCAGCCTATCTCTTTCCTCCCTCAGCCTATCTCTCTTCTCCCTCAGCCTATCTCTCTCCACTCTAGGCCTGTCTATTTCCTCCCTCAGCCTATCTCTCTCCTCTCTTGGCCTATCTCTCCTCCTTTAGCCTATCTCTCTCCTCCCTCAGCCTATCTCTCTCCTCCCTCAGCCTATCTCTTTCCTCCCTCAGCCTATCTCTCTCCTCCCTCAGCCTATCTCTCTCCTCCCTCAGCCTATCTCTCTCCTCCCTCAGCCTATCTCTTTCCTCCCTCAGCCTATCTCTTTCCTCCCTCAGCCTATCTCTCTTCTCCCTCAGCCTTTCTCTCCACCCTAGGCCTGTCTATCTTCTCCCTCAGCCTATCTCTCTTCTCCCTCAGCCTATCTCTCTCCTGCCTCAGCCTATCTCTCTCGTCTCTTGGCCTTTCTCTCCACCCTAGGCCAGTCTCTCTCCTCCCTCATCCTATCTCTCTCATCTCTTGGCCTTTCTCTCTCCTCTCTAGGCCAGTCTCTCTCCTCCCTCATCCTATCTCTCTCATCTCTTGGCCTTTCTCTCTCCTCTCTAGGCCAGTCTCTCTCCTCCCTCATCCTATCTCTCTCATCTCTTGACCTTTCTCTCTCCTCTCTAGGCCAGTCTCTCTCCTCCCTCATCCTATCTCTCTCATCTCTTGACCTTTCTCTCTCCTCTCTAGGCCTGTCTATCTCCTCCCTCAGCCTATCTCTCTCCACCCTAGGCCTGTCACCCTTTTTCCTACCTCTCTCCTCGTTGGCCCCTAACCAATATAAGGGTTATCTACATGGCAGTTAAGAGACTTTTATCCAAATTAGACATACACATTTCATCTCTAAATATCCGTATGCAAACCCAGAGCGAGTGCCGCAAGCCGTGACTCCATACTGTCATCTGCCCCTGGCTCTGTCTCTACCTTTTGGTAAAAATCAGACAATTAGTTCTGATACCAACACAATTAATCCCCTTATCTTTTACTCGCCTCTACAATAATTAAGAATTGTACTCCAGATACATCTCTTCTTGCAATTCTAATCACATAAATTGCAGACAAAATATTACTTTAATATGTCATCACATCGCTTGATTAAAAATTAACGTGATGGAATCAGTGTTTAATTCATCTGCTGTGCTTCACTGCTCATAACCGAATCAGGAAGAGATTTCTATCTAAATTACAACCACTAATACATGAGTTCAATATAAGGAACACATGATATTTATTTATGTGCGGATTTTAAATAATGTTCCACTGGTTACCATATCCCTGCAAGCTGCGCATCAACTAAAAGAATGCAGTAAAAGGGTTAAATTACCATTTTATGTTTTTTTATAGCGCCTCTTATATAAATAAAGTTGATCATTGACAATTATTTTTATTTTTCTCAATATTTTATGCAACTATTCTTTACAACAGGTTTCCATTTTCTTGGCTTTGTACTAAATTGAGCCTATTTTTTTGTCACTTTTGCCAGTTCTCAAGTGTAGTTCTTTAAAAGAGTAAATATTTCAAAATGCAGTGGTCCCTTGGTACTTGTCTACATCGAACTTGGCGAATTTGGTATTCGACACAATTTGACAAGGAACAATACCATGGCACTCATCGTTTACCTCGGTACTCGTCTCGCTTGTGTGAGTCAATTTACATTACTCCTTATGGGAATTTGGTACTCAGCCTTTTTTGCCACTCGACGTGCCTTCTGGAACCAATAAATGACCAGTACCAAGGGTACACTGTATATGACTTTATGACTTTCATTGGCTCTATGACCATCTATACCGGTGGTTCACAACAATTTTGATCTCGGCTGGTTATCTTCCAGTGTTCATGGGGACTGGCATTGAGATCAAGTCATATAAATCGGGGTCCCCTGGTGACTATGCCAAGTATACCATATTGGTAAGCACAACCAGAGACATAACAACGGAAAGTATCTGACAGATGTGTCTGGCATACTGCAGTCCATAGGGTCAGAGAGAGTCGGACACAACTAAACAGCTGAATACCAACGACATGTGACACATTACATTTATACCTTGCATTTTAACTGCAAATAGGTTTATCAATATAATGCTTGTAATGGTGACTTATGGCAGTTTATGGGCCTCGCGATGAGTGTTCGAGGTTTGGGTTAAGTGTTCGAGGCTTTGGTTAAGTGTTAGTGGCTTGGGTTAAGTGTTAGTGACTTGGGTTAAGTATTAGTGGCTTGGATTAGGTGTTACTGGCTTGGGTCAAGTGTTACTGGCTTGGGTCAAGTGTTACTGGCTTGTGTTAAGTGTTACTGGCTTGGGTTAAGTGTTAGTGGCTTGGGTTAAGTGTTAGTGGCTTGGGTTAAGTGTTAGTGGCTTGGGTTAAGTGTTAGTGGCTTGGGTTAAGTTTTAGTGGCTTGGGTTAAGTTTTAGTGGCTTGGGTTAAGTGTTAGTGGCTTGGATTAAGTGTTACTGGCTTGGGTCAAGTGTTACTGGCTTGGGTCAAGTGTTACTGGCTTGGGTTAAGTGTTACTGGCTTGGGTTAAGTGTTACTGGCTTACATTAATTGTTAGTGGCTTGGATTAAGTGTTACTGGCTTGGGTTAAGTGTTACTGGCTTGGGTTAAGTGTTACTGGCTTACATTAATTGTTAGTGGCTTGGATTAAGTGTTACTGCCTTCGGCCTCGTTTTCGTCCTGTTATGTTTCTTCGGCCCCCTTTTTTTTTTCTCGCTTAGGTGATTTTCGATTGTGAAAAAACGCCAAATATGCCTCAAATTATCTTGCAACCTCACTCACAGGCTCCCCGGCTCTCCCCCTATTTTGTGTGTGAATGTGTAAGTTAATTTAAGGCATATTTGTGCTTTTTTTTGGTCTTCCCAGTTCCGTCGTTCGTCCGTTAAAATCGTAATTTATTGCATCCCCACAACTGCGTGCCTCTTAAGTGTGTAATGTAGAATTGTTAGTGTCCCTTTAACTTAAGACACAATATAGGTATTTGCTCTACTTGCCTGACATTTCCTCTTTTCTCCGTAGCTGAAAACAAATAACTACAGACAGAATAGCAGAGCTCCAATGCACTGTTCTGTAAAATAAACACGGACAGGAGACGTAATTGTATTTCTCTTCACGTTTATATTAGTTGACTCGTCCCTAAGCAATATAAGGATACATTTACATGACAGTGCAAATAAACCATTATCAGCATTGGATAAATAATAGTGGGTTCCGAGGCCTGGCGGCTTCTTCATTGCAAAACTCAGATTTTTTTCTTTTCTTTTTTAATATAACCAACTAGAGAAAAAGATAAGGACAGCACATCAGACACTATCAGTCCAGCCTGGAAATAATGCATTCAGAATTAAAGACAGCGATTTAATTAAATGCATGAAAGCTCCACTTTTATGATCATATATCAAACAGTCTATTGTGTTTTCATTCATTTCGTCTCATGACTTTTCTTAATAATATATCAAGATCCAAGAATGTATTGGATTCGTATTACAAATTCAATTAGTCCGATCAAAAAGTGAAAAATAATTTATTTTTCATTAAAGAGACTGGGAGCTGTGCTGAAATGGATATGTTAGTTACAATAAGGGATCCACGCTCCAGTGATTAAAACTGATGAGGTGTCACTGGTAGGATCAGTAATAACAAATAATCATATCTACGGCTGTTTTTTCTGTATGTAATATATTTTGTTTAAAAGTAAATTTGCTAGCGTGGAACTACACTGCCAAGGGGCGCTTATGTCTTAAATAAATAAAACCCATTTTTGTAACAAACTAATGACATTAGCAACTATGTGCATAAAACCATTTTAAAGAAAATTTAACACCTGGACTCTTCGCCCTACACATGTTCAGAAGCAGTTTATGATGTTGTTTTTAATGCCCATTTCACATGCACAAGCTTCACCAAAAGATCATGGATGCCTCCTGAACAGGGGCGAAGATGGTGGTGGTGCTAGGGTGCCTTGCACCAGAGTCAATGGGGCTTGGGGGGCCCCGATGCTGCCGTCCGACTAGCAGCCTCTTAGTACCCAGACAGTGGTCTTCCAATGACAGGCTGTGCACAACGCCGCTTCCCCTCTGCTGTTTCGGGGGCCTCTGAATGGCTGTAGTCAGGTTAGGGTGGGAGGGGGCGGAGAGTGATGCTGTGCTGAGAATGCTGGGCTGGGTGAAGGGTCTTATTTCATATATATATATATATATATATATATATATATATATATATATAGAGAGAGAGAGAGAGAGAGAGAGAGAGAGAGTACATCTGTGTTCATATTTGAATGTCTAAAACAAGTAAAAAAAACCTGCTTCCAGCTCCGAATTCTGAGAAAAACAGTTATTACACTGCATTCTGGGAAGTTGAGCAGGGACATGCAAATCTGCCCACAAATGCCTCGCTCTTCAATCCATAAACCATTTCCAACATGGCTTCCTTTAAGCTTATGCCCACTGTATTACACAGCTTTTATGCAAAGCCAAGGTTGGATTACACACAAGCTGGGAATCCTATCCACGTACAGCTGTTTCAGGCTTACTGGCTATCATCAGCATGGAGCGGGATCCCAGTTTGGGTTGTGGACCTTATGAGTAGGTAGTTCATTACAACAATCATTTAATATATGGTGTATTATATATATTTTATAAAACATTATATATAATGAGGGGGCCCAAGGGGCCAACAGAAAAAAATTGGCTATACCTTCTTTGGAGCAGGGGGGCCCAATTTTTTTTGCACCAGAGCCCTCTATTCACTAGCTCCACCACTACTCCAGAGTTATCAATATTTTATTTTCAAAGTATAAAAATCTTTATGACATTTCCCAGTCTAATAATGTTTATTACATGGGATATCTAGCCCTTCGCTTCAAACGTGCAGAAATGTTTTCTCTAATATAGTTAACCCGTGAGGGCTTTTGCTAATAGTAAGACGGCGAATAGCTAGATATACAGGCTTCATTTAAGCAAAGCCAAAAAATAAAACAATATCTGGTCTGAGGCAAACCCCTCTGTGACCTGTTTCGCCTAGAGGCTTTTTTCAAATTTCATTCTCTGTTTGAGAAGTTTTTTGAATTAATAAAAGTTAACTTTTGATGGTCTTATTTCTCTGTTATGCCCAAAGTGCACAAAAAATCAACTTCTGTTTTTGAATGTATGTACTAATCAGTGGGTGGGGCACTGGTACAAAACTATATCAGTACCTGAGGGGTAGGTATACAAGTGCTGCGTGTGGGTTTATTGTGTTGCTTTAACCAATATATTCAAGAACCAAAGTTATTAGTCAGTATGTTTCTATAACATATATGTGTGTTGTGCAGCAGACAAATTACCTTGTTGGAGTTACTGTGCCGGCTGTACATATATATATATATATATATATATATATATATATTGCCCTCAGTGTCCACACAGTCTATGGGCCATGTGTGAGATGACCTGAAGAACTTTTGGAGATTTCATATCTTAGTAAATCTGTCACATAAGGTGATGAAGGAACTGGAGTTGTTCTCCAGGAGCTCTCCAGAATCTCACTGTAGTTCCTTCATCCTGTATTTTTCTGCTGTAATGTGCAATTTAGACCATACTCAGTACATACTAAAGGCTGTCATCCTCAACACCGGTTACCCCGGTTGCCTATATAATGCTGACTTTCAAAACTGTAAACAATCGGGGTGTCATCCACCTAAAGGATCCCCTAGTTCCCTATACTCCTAACCCAAATCAGTAAGTGCATCAAAACTAAATGTATCAGGAGCTTGCTTAGCATCATCTGGTGCTGGAGCTGTCAATCACAAGTTCTGTCAACCTCTCTCCCGATCACAGATAGAGAGTCCCAATCACAGGATATCTTCCAAAATCAGCTCGAGAAATACATATTTATCCAACAAAGAAAATAGTTCTTCACAGTAAGGAGAGTCAAACGGTGGAACTAACAAGGGGTTGAATGCATTTTTTAAGAAAAATGGCATACAGGTTTAGGTTGGATAAGTGGAATAGGATAGATATTAATCTATGGTCAACCTCATTGTCAGTTTGTGGGTTCAGAAATATTTTTTCTCTCTCATAAGACAATGGAAATGTTTCAGTGTTGTTATTTTCCTTCCTCTGGATCAACGAGCAAGTCATATAATATATTTGTTGGGACAATAGTCTATTTCAACCTCAGTTACCATATTGCTATCTTACTAATATTAGAAGAAAGATTATAAAGCATTTTGAGTCTAACACAAAAAAGTGCTTAATGCAATACGTTATGATAATGATGAGCTTTATTATATATTATTATTATTATTATTAATATTTTTATTATTATTATATGTGCATTGTTTTTTCCTTTCAGGCACTCCTCCTGCCTCTGGCACTGGAACCTTTCAAATCACATTGGAAGATGTCAATGACAATGCTCCATATTTGTATCCAACCTTAGCAAAGGTCTGTGAAGACACTAAAGACCTCAACGTTGTCATCTTGGGAGCTACAGACCGGGACCTCCACCCCAATTCTGAGCCATTTAAGTTTGAACTGAGCAAACAACCTGCACCTGACAAAGTGTGGAAAATTACCCAACTAAACCGTGAGTAACAACTGTACAGATAATAAGTGGTCCCTGATAGGTGAGGATACAGGGGCATAGGAACTAGGGGGAATGGAGGGGGGGACAAATCCACCCCAGATTAAATGAATAGGGGACACAATAAAAAGCAAAATCAAACTTAATCATGCATTACTAGATTTGGCCAGCACTACGGAGCAATATGTCTTTCCCATGAAAGCTCTGACTCATAATTTATATTATAATAATTTTTATTATATCAGGGGTCCCAGTGAATTAAACCGGTGGTAGATCCGCCCCTGCTACCTTGAAGTAGAGATTATTTATCCTCACAGATTTGGGGGGGCTCCTACGCCCATGCTCATCCAGCCCAACTGAGTCGGTTTCTGGATCCACTGCATCAGTTTCTGGATCCACCCATATAGGGGCTATTTTTTATGATATAAGCCAGTAAACAAAGAGCTTTTAATTGATTTTTAATAACATAAAGTACATAAAAGAATATACCTAGTAAATTCCAGAAAACTTCCATATACCTTTTAGCCAATGTTTACGTAGATAATTTGGACAAATTATATTTTTGTCAAATCTATACATATATATGTCTAACATTCCAGTTCCACTTTAAGGGAAAAATAGCCACTATTTTACCATCTACTGAAGCAAAGATGCAAAACTGAGTTTGCTAATGAGCTGCAAACAGCCAAAATATTTCAGCAAAACTGAGACTTATGTGACACCCGACATTATTAGACTGTTTTGTAGCTTTATATTTCATTGGTTAGAGTTTCCTTGTATTATAATTTATTATCTCTCCATACTACGTTTGAAATACTGGAACATGTCTATTCATTACCTAATGTAGTCTTGTAATACCCTATTCTTAGATTTTAACTTTAACATTTCCACTTGAGTTTTAAGAGCAGTCACAAAAACCTCTGTCAATTAAAACTTCTCCAGCAAGACTGGATGGAAAGGGAGTGTGAACTTCCTTTATTCAGATTGTGTCCTCTGTGGGAGAGGTGAGGGTGTATTTTGTCTGTGTGATTTTAGCATATATTGTACCCACAGTTATAGGATCATTGTCAGTTTCTAACAATTTAATATCACACATTTTATTCACTAAAACATGAGAGGGGAAATCAAGAAAAGGTAATGTCTTTTTTAGTATTAGCCATTTATATCTGTGATCTAAGGAACGTATAACATTTGCTTGGCCCTGACTAGAGGACTTTTATCGTGACAGTATATAACTGACAGCTTTAGGTGGCCGATGTGAGCCGTGTGTGCTTCTATATTCGTGTTTCTTTATCCTAATTAATACATTACCTGTGGATTTCTCTGCAGATACACATGCCCAGGTCAGTCTTCTTCATAATCTGAAGAAAGCCAATTACAATCTGCCCGTCTCAGTGATGGATGCTGGGAAACCGCCTTTGTTTAATACCACGGAACTAAAAATACAAGTGTGCTCCTGTAAGAAAAACAGAATGGACTGCAGTTCAGCCGATGCGCCCCATGTCAGCATGCTCCTACTGCTCCTCATCTCACTCTTCAGTTTGTTGTGTAAGTTTCTTTAGTGCATTTTTATAAGTAAACTTAAAATGTACAATAACAGAGAGTATATGGAAGTTTCATGGATTATGAGTGCATAAGATAGAGGAGATTCAGTAGTGTATGAAAACTTTTCTTGCATGAAAAAATCCCAAAATAAACATTAATAAACTTACCCTAAAGTCTGCAGAATTACATGTTGAGCACCTCTGAAAATCCAAGCTAAATTAACATAAAATCAGCTGTGGCTAGACAGTAGAGGGTACATCAATGTATCTGTTTTCATCTCGCTGGCTGAGACAAAGCTACTCATGAGGCAGCCATTATACTGACAGCTGATTGGCTAAGGCTTTGTGCCTACATATGTACCTTGGGATTAAGCGCACATTACAAATGTACTTTGCATTACAGATATCCAGAATCCCATAATAACATTATTTGCACATTCAGGCAATCTTATACACATGATATACCACAAACTTCCATATTCCTTTAAATGTTGAAAATACCAAGTTTGTTTGATAGGTAAGTAGATGTTGTGTGTTTGGTACAAAACCAGTAAAGGTATTTAGGCTTGCCTTGGGTACGCAGGGTGTAGTGGTCATACAGTAGTTTTAATTTGTTTAATAACGGATACAATCAGTATTTCAATATATATATATATATATATATATATATATATATTGCGACAAATCAACTGCCACAGTCAGGGTTTGTGCCCTAGTTTCCAGCACTATAATGGAGGATCTTAGGAGGCCTTTAAATAGTTTATCAGGCTTTACTGGATCTTGTCAACATATACAAGTAAATAACAAAACAGAAAACAATGCCTAGCTTCTTTTTGAAGCAGTAAATAAACTTTAACTGCAGTTCTCCCACTGCCCAACTTTAGTCCAAACATTTTGACCAATAACATTGGCTTATGATACAGACCTGGAAACTTCATGAGTCAACTCTTATTGTGGGTCTACCTTTAGGCTGCAGAGTAACTGTCTCTGTGTCTTCTCCCAGCCCAGTCTCAACTGCCTCTCTCAGTTGCTTAGTAACACTTAAAGGCCAAGCTCAGCTGGGTTGCATAGACCCTATTACCTCCTTGGTAAAATAGGGCACTGCAGAATATGCCACCCATATATATCCCATCTATACCATGTTATAGATGGGATATTTACACAATATATATATATATATATATATATATATATATATATATATATATATATATATATATATATATATATATATATATATATATATATTGGAGCCTGTAGCACTAAAATTCAGTGGACTTTTAAAATCCATGTTGATTTTTTTCTTCGAATATTTCTTTAATTATTAAGCAAATCTATTGTTTGTTTGTATTTTTTCTTTTATGAAAATCTATGTTTTCTATTAAGTATGAAGTTAAGAAATGATGGAAACCTCTTGTAGATGTCTGTCATGCATGATCCCATTAAAAGAGAAGTGATGCAACACTTCACCTTTTAGTATATCTAGATCGTTTTCCTCTACTGTGACACAATTATGAAAAACTGTTTTTTTTGTTGTTTGTATACCTACTCTTATTATAAGATTGTAGTTAAGAAGAAAGAAGGTTCTTTAAACTCATTTAACATCATAGCTGCCTATGGTAGATATTGTTCAAATTATTGTATTTATGTTGAGTGAAATAATGATGTACATTAAGCTAATATTACACTATTTAATATATCAACATTTCATTTACTAAAAACCTAGCGCTAAATTCTCACTTTATCAACTCTCATCCAAATCTCCACACTATACTCTTACTAAGCCATGTGGAGCTCTACCTTGGTGATGATTCAAGAAAAGTAATGGAAACAAGAGTGTGAGGAGTTGAAGATGGGTAAAGAGAGACATGTCATGTGCAGAGAGGAGGGGTGGTTTGGGGATTATTTGGAGACTAGATCTGATCTATAGGAGGTTATTGAGGGCTTTGCTGTTGAGGGCCAATATTCTGAACTTAATTCTAAAGGATATGTGTAATGGCACAGATGAAAAACAAGATGGATGAGCCTAGCAGAGGCATTTATGTGGGTGGCCTGCAAGGGGTCTGAGTTATAAGCAGGTTTTTAACAGTAAGTGAGATTTGAGTTGTGGGTGAGGTAGTTGAACAAACCAGAGTAGGAGATAAGTCTTCAAGATATTGAGCTTTAGGTAGCAGAAGGACAAGTTTGATGGAAAATCTCTGACATGCTTGAGAGACGCTCTGGTGATGAGACAGAATAGGGTGTAATAGGAATAAAGATAACTGATAACTGATAATAAAATAATCATACTACCTATTCGTGGCCACATTCAATTTGAAGCCCGTAACTCGATCGCAGACAGCCAAATGTCTACGTGTGACTTGCGGGCTCCCGTTGGTCTCCGATTGTGATGCTATTCAATTGCTGAAGGATGCGATTTACGGGCCCCAAGCCAAAACCATAAAACATGCACTGGTTTGGTGAAGTTCTGGGCGTGAACCTGATCGATTCAGCAAGCCCGTAACCGCCCATTTCGAATCGGCCAATAGAAAATGAGACTGTCATTATTACGGCAGTAAAACACGGTGGTTACATGTCAATCAATTAGGTTCGGGGGTCCAATATGAGATCAGACACGCAAACCTGCAAAATAAAGAATTATGAAATGCCATTACTATTCTAGTCCATGTGGATGGCCTAATATGTATTAACTCATTTATATCCAAGATTGAATTAACCTTTAAATGACACATAAAAAAATACCTTTAATTTCTTGCCGATTTGCGGGCTTAAGACTGTAGTGCAATTAATTCTAATGTCTGTCATCGCTTTCCCCGTTATTTACAGTGCAGTAGTGATTTTTTATTTGCATTTACAGTGCTACAAATAGGTGTTTTACCCCCTTGCGGGTCCTTCTCCTTTATTTGCTGTTTATGGGGTGTGAAAACATTTGCGGGCTTGGGGAAATCTGAGCATTTGAATAGCGATTTACGATTATATCCTTGGGAAAGTGAGAGAGCAAAGGCTTCTGGACGCTGTAAGTTAAGAGTTTGATCGGCGCCATTTTTTCAAGGCCATAACTCGGAAGCCAATCCGAGCCCGCAAAAAGATGCCAATTAAATAGCAAAATAGCTTGCGACCTCACATACGGGCTTCCAGGATCTCAAATTCGCTCAATAGAATGTGACTCTATGGTCCTCATATATTTACAGTAAGCTATTTAAAATAACTAGTCTTGCATGTGGCAGGGGACCTTGCATACAAATAAGGATTCAGTTGTGCTTATTGAAAGGTAGCATTCCTTAGTGCTGGACTAATGGAAAACATCCTCAGGCTATGTTCCTCTTCCTGTTGGTAAGCAGATAAACAAACAAAGCAATGGCGTCCTCCAGTACACCATAAGTGCATATGATAATACATGAAAGGCTTTGTTTATTTTACTTTATGTTCTCAAACCTGGTATTACAGCATAATGAATTTAATGTAAGTATTTAGGTTATCAATAAATATTATACAACACAAAATGCTTTATAAGGAATGGGTTAAACCAAAATCCTAGTACCCAGGGGCATATTGTCAATACGAGGAACATATCTCATTTCATTTATCTGTACCAAGCAGATTTCAATTCAGAACAGAAATAAAGAAGATTAATCGTATTCCCACAGGACCCTGGGTTGGTCCCCATTAAAAAGAGCTCTGTCTGCTTTAATCAGTTTCCCGATATGAGACTCCAGCAACCAGAGTCTCAAAGCCTTATTTATAAATGTGAGGTTACAATAAGCACCTAGAACACGTGAAGCCGCGACTGCAGATCCGTTGGAGGCGCCATCCTTTCCTCCACATCGCATGGGACGTGTGTATCTTCATTATTCAGGGTGAAAACGGTGTCCAGACTGCGGCAATCCCATACAGATATCCAGCATAAATATATTTGTGTTATATATAGAGATGTGCATTTAATAAGGTTTAATCTGATTGGTTATTCATCGCTTTTCAATCCGTATTGAAGAAAAATCTATTTCACTTTTAAAACTTAAATTTGAGATTTTGTGTTTCAAGAACTAGCAGAGCTGCTTTTTCTCCACCCCTAATATGTATCCAGAGAGTGGGAAAGAATATGCCCAGGAGGCTTTCCAATGTTCTTTCTGACCCTTTTAGTTTGCATACATTGTAGCATGGAGGTAGATTAAAAAGTCTCCTATTAGGACAGCCACCTGGGCAGATCCTTGCCCATGCATTGGACAACTGATAGGGATGTAAGAAACGTATCTGCTGAAATGTGAAATGCTGAAGATCAAATGTAAGTGTTTCAGGATTTTTTCTTGAAATACTGATTTTATTGAATATTAGTTGTTAAACCCAAAATGCAATTATATTGTAGGAGTACTGAAGTGGTCCTTTATAACCCTTCTGTAGTCTCACATTTATCATCATAATTCTATTATGCATTTAAAAGAGCATGTTATATACATTACTATATTCTTTTACATGAAAAAAAGGAATAACTTAAGAGCACAAAAGTATGTTAATAACATTATCTGATTTGTAAGACGTGAGCATGAGAGCATCTTAGAGTAAGTTTTATTATAACAGACTATTCTTGTACCTAAGTGCTTGCAAGTTATCTTTGTTTAATACTTTGTACTGGCTTGGAGTATGAGTAGGTGTGCTCAACTATTTTATTTGAGTGATGTCATCACCTTGCTGCCCCAATGACAGAGCTAAGCAAAGCTCAATTGGGGTAGGCTCATACCAGCAGATCCCTACCCACTATGCCACAAATACATTCAAGGACCAATCTACAGTGGGGTGAGTACTAGAGGGCATTATTACAATGACCGCCCATGTAATTTAGAGCAATTTCTCATGTGGACAATCCAGTAGATTTATTTTAAATTAAATAAAATGGACACCTGCTCTGAGTGTTAGGGTGCAGAAGGAAGAAGAAATAATTAAAACAATAATTGCAAATTAGAGGGGATTATGAGTATTGGGCGGTAGGCTAGTAGATGGAGTTGTAAGTGTAATCTTGGAACAACAGACCCCATTTGTAAGATATATAAAGATGTCCAACTCTTACTGCTACTAGTGAAGGGTGAAAATATATATTAGATGGAATCCGATCCCCCAAGGGCAATTGGATCCATCAATTTGTCTTCCCCTACCACACCGTACAAACCCAACCAACTTGTAGAATAGTCCTGGCACCCTTCCCCACAATCATGCTGGAGAGAAAGGGTGCCAGTTATATTTTTACTTGTAAATCAATGAATATGCGTATTGACTATTCTACCAGTTGGTTGTGTTTGCACTTTTAATAAGTGTAGGGTTATAGTATTTAATGTCCTGGAGTAGCTTGACCATAAGTTCTGGGTACAGCCTGAAAAAGGTCAGATATGAAAATTTAAGAAATTGTAAGAATAAGAATGCTTGGTATTGTGGGGACCCCCTATATGCCTTGGACCACCACTTGCTTAGTTAGTAGACAATAGTCTTTAATATTTAGTATTCTGTATGTTTATTACAGATAGCCTGGGTATTGGAAAATTACACATTTCTGTATATTTTATGAATTTGGCAAAATTTTTAAAAATGCTATATTTAGCCCAGCTCATTGATTTAATTTGTGGAGTAAAACCTTACAGTGAATTTTCATTTCTCTAGGATGTATTCTTTCAGAAAATATATACTTTATATAGGTTTATTTCAATGCTACTCGTTGGGGTCCGAACATGCAAACATATGTGAGTATTTTGGCTTCTGCACCAATTTCTAGCTTATGTTGCTATAATTAAGAATAACTCTCTATATATTTGGTATCAACACACTCAGAAGATTCACAGCTCCGAGTTGTAATGTATCTATCAAGACAGTTTGTATTTTGACAAATAGCTTGTTTTATTATACGGTGGACCTTCGTACTTGGTATTAAATGGTTCCAAAAGGCACAACGAGTGGCGAAAACGGCGAGTACCAAAATCCCATAAGGAGTAATGTAAATTGGTATTAGCAAACAATATGAATACAAAGGTAGCACAACGAATATCAACTTTTTTACTCAAACAAATGCATTGAATACTGCTATCGACAAATTTGGAGGTAGTCAAGTACATTGGTTCCACTGTATATTACTTTCTATAACAAATAACATTAGAAAGCAGACCTTGTGCAGAAGTTTTTTTTATAGTTTTCCAAATGTATATGCACAGCAATTGTGCCTAAACTGATGCATAATAAAATATTGAAAACGTCCTAAATCCTCAGCAATGAAATGGTTAAATTGAAACGATATATGTTCAATGGACGTTTAAATGGCTCAATAGATAAGTGGTGTATGATAAATTCTACACTAAAGAGCAAAAACATAGAGTACAAAGTGAAACACTTAAAGTACTTTCTGAAACCAGTTTGAGTGCACTTAGTTACTGATAACATTGAAGATTATCACAAATGGTATGTTTTTCTCAGCAGGATAAACTAAAACACTCCATTATAATGGAAACTACGTGAGAGAGGATACAACTTGGCTGATAGAAACAAGTGCCGAAAGTGCCAATTGGCTCCGGCTATACGGTAATTAATAGCTCAGTGTAAAAAAATCATCTCTGGAGAGCTGGAATCTAATGGCTGCGACATAACATTACAATAATCTGCAGGTTCAATGTCTATTTACCTGTTTAATCCATAGAGATTAACAACTGGAGCGTTAATATTCTAAATAAGTATTGTTCCAGTGTGGTACTTTAGTATTATAATACAAATAAGTGTTATTTATAATTGTGTTAATTTTTATAACTCTAGTCAACAGCATCTCCCCAAACAGGTATATATTTCTTATAAATTTATATTTTAGTGCAGAAAAATGTCACATAATTGAGAAATATATAACATGCATTAGCAGCTGTGTAAGGCATAACCATAAAAGTCTGCTTGTGTCATGGTGTTTGCTGCTTTCACTGCTAGTCTATCTGTAGCTTGAGTCGGAGGCTTATTCTATTGCGTTTACTCTTCTATTTTGTTTTGTTTTATTGTCAGATTGATATATAAAGTGTCAGTATTTGGATTCAGATAAGATCTCTTGTAAGTTCTGTTTAAAGTCCCTACCATGTTTCCAGTTCTGTCAACAACAATGACAAAATACCATTTGTCATTACAGCAATGTTGTCTTTAATTTTGTCGTTTTTTTGTCAATCAGTTTTTATTGACTATGGATAACAATTGTTAGATTGTATACATTGCCATGTTTACATGACAGTGGAGAGAATTGGTAACTTGAACAGTTTTGTCTTTTAACCCTCCACTGCCATGGGCCAGTCAATTATATATATAATGGCACCAAAGCTCAGTAGTTTGAGCCTCATTCAATTCGGGGCTCACAACTCGATCGCAGACAGCCAAATGTCTGCGATTGAGTTACATGCTCTTGTTTGTCTCAGATTGCGATGCTATTTAATTGTCAGTGACCGCAAATTAGGGGCCTATCGCGAAAATCGGAACACTGTGCTGCCGGACTTAGCATTTCTGGGCTTGAACATGTTAGGGGAGCAAGCCTGTAACTCTTAATGCAGAAACAGAGATCGTCATCATGACCAATGTAATCCAGCCTCCAAGCCTATAACTCGTAATTAAAGGCCGTAGGATTTTGAAATCCAACCACCATTTCTCAAAGTCCTACGGCCTTCAATTACGAGTTACGGGCTTGGTGGTAAATGAAGCCTGTAGCAAAATACCTTGCTGGCTGCATTTCCGAGCCCGGATCTCCCGAAAACATCAATTGAATGAGGCTCTTTGTAAATGACGGGAGAAGCTCCAGGCTGCAGACAAGACATAGCTATTTTTAGTGTCATCTTTCTTGCAAAACATCTATATTTTGAATAAAATAAATGAAAAAAATAAATGATTTTGATCTTTACAACCTAATTTAAAATTGCTGGACCATTTCACTGGATATTTAAATAATAATTATAATTATCTCATGCATTAACTAACATGCACAAACAACACCATTTGCATAACTGAAAACCCTTTTATTATTATTATTATTATTATTATTATTATTATCATTATTATCATTATTTTTAGTAGTAGTAGTATTAGTAGTAGTAATAGTAGTAGTAGTAGTAGTAATAATTATAATTATAGGAACTTAATTTATAAAGTACCTGTATCATACACAGGACTATATATACAGGGAAATACACTGAATACAGCAGTAGCGTTATCTGTAGCTGTTTATTGTTTAAAATAAATTTTACAAAACAAATATTATTGCTTTTTCAGGCACATTTTTAAATTCGACTCCACACATTGATGCCTCTTAGTGGTTCTACTGGACTCTGCAGCAATAATAATGAGAATGGGTTTAGTGTGTAATTATTTAGAACTTGATGGTTTTTTTATATAGAGTATCACATATTATAATTGTCTAACTACGAGACGTCGTCACGCTCTGTTGCGCAGTGCGTACGACTTTGCGATGAGCGCCGCAGGCGCTCATCGCCCGGCGAGCCTCGCGTAGCGAGGCGAGCCGTTACTTCGTAGCACTTTGGCAATGAGCGCCGCAGGCGCTCATTGCAGGCGAGCCTCGCGTGGCGAGGCGAGCCGTTACTTCGTAGCACTTACAAAAAAAATACGAGCTGAAAAAAATTACGACATAAGCGGCGGAATCAAAACACTAAAAAAAACACTAAATACACACTAAAAAATAAAATAAAGGTTACTTACAGCATGGGGAAGCAGGCAGGACGTCTGGAAGTGAGTTGGAACTCCAATTTACAGCGATTTTGCCGAGTTCCGAAGATCGAAAATCGGCTAGGCGAGAAAAAAATGGCCGCCGAAAAAAATGAAAACGAGGCTATACTACTACGAACTGCGTAAAACACAGCCATAGACGTAGGTGTTAGAAAAAATACGAGATAAAGGATGCGGATTAACCGCGCAATGAGTAAAAAGACAGTAGCAAGTACATTTTACGAAACGAAATTACAGATTTACGCATTAACACATATTTAACGACTTTGTCTCGCGCAATATCGGATTTACAGCCTAAACGAACGCATTTGATGAAATACAAAAATATTAATTTTATTTTAAAAAAATTGAATTTATTTGAAGAAAAAAAAAAAGGGACAAATGTAGTCTCATGTTGTGTGGCAAACAAATTTAATGTTAAACCGTAGTACTTTAAACCGTAGTACTTTGGCAATGAGCGACGCAGAAAAAATGACAGACGAATAAAACGAAAACCAAGCTACAGCACTATAACCACGCAAAACACGTACCGATAATCCGCGAAGACGCATACAACACATTATCCGCCATTTTAGGATAATGCGGAAGTACACAGCTACGTTAACGGTTTCGGCTCGCGCACGCACAGTGTTACACTGCACACATTCAGCACGCTTACACAGCACCTCCACACCACTAATGCTGCAGCAACATCAACACAGATTGCCAGCTCTTAAACACAATGCAGAAAAATAAATTCATTTATTAATTTGAATTCTATATTTCAGTAGTACACAAAAAAAAACATTAGCTACCTTACAATTCCATGTGTATATTAATAACTAAACAACTTTTAAAACATACACATCTGATTGCCGTCATTTTTTGACGGGCAATACGCTAGTAATATTATAAAATACTTTAAGTACTGTTAAAATTAATTCAAGAAAGTTTTAAGAACTAGTGAGGGGGTGGATGGAAGGAAAAGGGGTGGCAGGGGGCACTCCTGTACACCAGGAGATTAGGGTGGCACGCTGGCACTGCTCCTGTAAATGTCATGCAAGTACAGGTGAGCAATAAGGGCCACCTATAATAATTGGAGTACTGGATTGGGGCCCCTTGGCTACAGGATTTTGTTTTTTTTTAACTAGATTTAAGGCTAAAGTTACTGTATTTTTTCTGAAAAAAATCTAAGAAACAGTGTCAGAGCTTGTGAATGAAGCCCCTGTCCAAAATAATTTAGGGCCCCTCTCTTGCAACTTCTATACTCAAGGTAGGGGTGAATAAAGAAGCCATAAAAAATATCTGAATGGTCAGATTACTCCTAGGCTACTTACAGGAAGAGGGGGCATCCAGGACCTCGAAAACTAAAGTTACACCTCAATTTAACTAAAATTAAAAGAGTTTAGACACTAAAAAATTCTCTAAGCAAGAGAAAAAATGGCCCCCGAAAAAAACGAAAACGAGGCTACAGCAGTCTAAAGACGCAAAACACCACCAAACACCTACGTATTTGCCGAAAAACACCTACGGGATTAAAAAACAAGGACGCAACCCGCGCAACGCCCAAAAAATTACAAACACAATAAATACAAACAACAAACACATAAAAAGGTTACTCACAGCAAGGGGGGACACCGAGGACCTCTGCAAGTGAAGTTACACCTCCATTTAACCACAAATTTCGGAGTTTAGAGACCCGAAAATCACCTAAGCGAGAGAAAAAATGGCCGCTGAACAAAATGAAAACGAGGCTAAAGGTCCCTAAACACGCAAAACACTACCAAACAGCTACGGATATTCCGAAAAAGTTGCACGACATAGAAAACGAAGAACGCTAAATCAGCCACATTATATACACCAAACACCATTGGCTCACTTACAATTTCATTGCCGTCATTTTTTGACGGGCAATTCGCTAGTATATATATATATAAATTCTAAAACATGTTTGCCCATCATCAAGTTTGGTTATTCAAAAAACTGACCACAGTGATCGTAAGACTAGTTTTTTGTGACTCTGTTACAATTCTTGTATTTTAATAGTAATAATTCTCAGCTATTATAGCACTGACAGCTTAGTAGTCATACCACTATTTATAGAGGTACTAATATAAAATGAATTGTCATTACGCTGAAGAGAAAATGGTTCAAAAAATGTATTTTATTGTCTGATTTTTTTATGGGATAAAGTTAGCCATTAACCTGCCTCAGAAATGTTCTCTCATTTTGACAGTGGCACATACTGTACCTATTGATTGGGAGACCAGTCGCATTAATAGCTATAATTTTGTGGATAAAAGGTTGTTCAGTAATGAAGCAATTTAAGAAAGTATTTGATGTGTTTTCACAAGAAAGTTTGAGCCAAATCCACGCCTTACACTTCAGATACAGCAAAGGAAAAAGAACTTCACTGTTCATTTCACATATTGGTCCATATACAAAATGGAAATTGGCTCCATGTTTTGTATCTAAATTTTAAACAGTAATTTAGAGGGTTCAGAGGCGGGACTACCACCGTTGCAGCCAGTGCAAGGCACCCAGGCCCTGCCTTGGAGGGGCCCAGTGCTGTCCCCCAATGCCCAATCTGATGATGCCTCTATGAGCCCCCCCCCCAACGCAGAGCCCCCAGCCCTCCCTCAGCCCTCTATTCGCTGGGGCCCTCCATGCACTAGCTCCTCCATTAATAGTGTTAGTATTTTCTAATACAGGTTTAGTAATGGGGCTGATTTACTAAGGATCTCAAGTTGGTGAGATCTTTACTATGCCCTATTTCCTATATATAATAATTGAAGTCCTTCTCACCTCGTCTCAGACACTTGAGATGTTTAGTAAACTCTCCCCAATGTTAAGTGTGAAGTAGCTCTAAGTTTTTAATTTATTAACCTTTCATCTCAAGAGATCCTTCAACCAGACTGGTAATTATTCAATATCTAACGGCATCATTAGAAGATTAATTGCTTCCGTTTGCATGTAACTTCTGTGGTAATAAGAGTCTGGTTATTCACACACTGACCCCTTAGAAGTTAAATGTAAAAGAAGTTATTCTTAATAATGTGGATAATTAGATATTGATAATAAACCCAGTCTGGTGGGAGGATCTATTAAACTAAGGGGCAACCAAAATGTTAATGATTTATTTTGCAAGTAGTCATACTATTCTATTGCCCGATTTGTATATTTATACACACTTAAAATCACCCTTAATATTGCCACATATTCTATTAGCTACTTGCAATCCGATTACGAGGTCCCCGCCCACAGTCACTGCGGGCCAGCCAAAGATGCAAAACCGACTTTACAACTCCATTGGTTTTAGCACAGCTGGAATATTATGAGCTCTGAAAAAACTAAAGCTGCCCAAAATCAATATTCAATTAGATCGTGAGCTCTAGCTCGCAAATGAAGTCTGACCTGCAACTGAAACAATTATTACATTTCTGTCAAAAATATTGCAAATACTAAATAGGACTCGCAAGGGCTTTTTCAAATACTTATTAAAGCTGTAACAGCAATTAAACACACAATACTGTACTATAAAAGCATGGGAAGGCATGTAAAGACATTAGAATTAATTGCACAACAGTCTCAAACCCACAAATATGAAATTTAAAATATTAATTTTAAATTTTATTTTTGAGTAATATCGATCCCGGGACTTAAGGGGTTAATACATATCCTGAAACCCACAAGGACTAAAACAGATGATCTAATGCATTTTATAGAGTGTTAGATTGCAAGCCCGATTGGCAAATATTACTTACTAGCACTAATGAATTCTTAGCCTCCAATTGCAGATTACGTATAACTTCCATATTTTATGGACGCCATGATGACGGTCCTATTTACTATTGTCTGTGTCTAAGAAGTAAATTATGGACTTGTTTAAATATTGTAATATCATATGATCATGCCCCCTGAAATCCTAGGCATAAGGAGTTGAATTGCAGGCTTGAGTCACAAGAATTTGTTTAAACATTTAGAGAAATAAAAAAATAAAAATCACCTGCATCCAAAATTATGAGTTTGAACCATTGGCAGGCTTCTAATAGAATAGGGCTCAATATTGATACTTTACTATCCTACCATAATTAAGACCTCCACAGTGTCATTATGACCAATTCAATATTTAGTAAATACATTGAGAGGGATCGCTTACACTGATCTACACACAAACAGACTTACAGGCAAGTGGGAAACTAAGCACTGGCGAACAATTTCTACATAAAACATAACTTTGCCCTTCAGCGGATTCAACTCATTGGCCCTTCAATCTATAGTGGCGGATAGACGTGCTTAACTGTGTCTGTAAAGATATGCTGTATTCTGTCCTAAACCAGAGTTCAAATGTATTGGAAAATCTGAACTGAGAACAAACGATATAACATCTTGTCTTATAAGAAATGACCAACTCTCTTTAGATCGTTTGTGCCATTACAGAGAAGCAATTTCCATGGACACATCAGTCTGGTCCCACCCTTAAAGGGTAGTCTAGCACCAAAATGGTAGGCAAGTTACCTATGCAAAAGATAGTAACTGCAAACACCAGACTCTCTTCTGTAGCGAGGCCCAAAAGGGTAATATACTTTTGTTTATCATTAGTTGAAAATCTTTTACAGCTTTACTGTGCCATTTACATACCCTTATGGTCTTCCTAATGGTAAAGGGTGTTCTGGACATGGACCCGTTGCTCTAAGTGCTTAGAGAATAAGCATACAACACACTGAGGAGGTCCAAGAGGTTGAAACATATGTGTAGGGTCTACGTTTGTTCATCCACAGTTGAGCATCTCTTATATATTAAATCTCCTGTTTGCATACTATTAGGGACTCCCTAATTATACAGGGTACTTGGACATTGTGCTGATCATATCTACTGAAGGCCCAAGACAAGGTCCAAGAGGCTGAAACATACTCCTTGAGTCTACTGTTACTTGTCCTTACAACTTTGTATCTGTTCTAAACCAGAACCAAGTACAATATATTCTGTCACCGATAAGATTAGTAGAAGTTCCATTTATGAATCACCTTACATGTGTGTACCGCTTAGCTAATGGCAAACCCACTTTTACAGAGGAGGTTTTAATAAGATGAAAATGTTCTTCCAACTCATTGTTGGATTTCTTGGAATGATTTCAAGCAGAATTGATAAAGACTCTAATAACACTTGGAGTTCCAAGAAATTTAACACAAGCCAATTATATCTATATTATTGTCAATCAAATGATACTAAACAAAAAAAGCACAGATCCATCCTGCACTGCTTGATGATAAATGTATTATAAATTACAATCCAAATTACAGATGACGTAGTTTCACATTCTTGACTCAATTAAATGTGTGCAGTTAGGATTAACAAGATACAGTGAAAGCAGTTTTAACTAAACTAAAACTCATAATTATAGTGTTTTGTGATTTTTTTAAATAGACTTGATAAATGGCTAAATATTAAAAAAACTTTAAGGTTAAATGTTTTTTTTCTTTACTATTGATGTCCATTTGCCTTTTTTAATAGTCATCTTGCAAGCTGATCCTATTTTAAATTACACTTCTATGTAATTGCAATCTGGAGATCTTTTTTTTTTCCGACTCTCTCTGACCTCATGGACCATAACACACCAGGCAGATCCGAGATACTGGAGTGGGTTGCCAGTTCCTTCTCCAGTCGGCCACAGCATACGGGTCCTGGTATACCTAGGTGGTCTCCCATCCCAGTACTGAACAGGCCCAACCCTGCTTGGGATGGTGTGACCTCTTGTTTTCCTGACAGTAGTTCAAAGAAAATCTTTATTATCCAAATCCAATTGGTATAAACAAAGAATTAGGTAAATAATATATTCAAACGCATTTCGCCGATGTAATCAGATTACAGCGGTGAAACGCGTTTGGGTATATTATATACCTAACTCTTTGTGTTTACCAATTGGATTTGGATAATAAAAAATTTCTTTGAACTAAGATTATGTATTGATGCCATGTCAAAGACACTTATTTTGTAACTCCAAGAACAAAATCTACAGCCTTATTAAATTGCGATTCGGTAAGTTTAAAAGGGCTCTTTTTAAGCACACAGCATATTTTTTACTATCCAAAAGCAAGGTCTTCAATAACTATAAACTTCTGGAAAAAAAATATGCTGTGTGCTTAAATAGAGCCCTTTTAAATTTACCGAATCGCAATTTAATAAGGCTGCTAAGGTCTACAATATTATACTTTTTAAGGCAATTGGATAATAAACAGAAGGGGGGGGAATGTCAATATTATCCCAAATATCAGAGGTACACACAAAGATTGTGCACTCTTCGTTCTCTCTCCACCCCTCCATTTTTGTATTAACAAATTAATAAAAAGACAAAGTCAGAGGCGCTCATCAGAGAACAAATCAACCTTAATAGGTTAGTTCTATGGCCATGATAAGCCACTCTGAGACCAACCTCTTTTAGCTCACTTGTGCCCTTCACAGGGAGAAATATCCTGTAGTATATCAGTCTGGTCCCACTCAAAAGAGTGACCCAGCCCCGAAATACCAGGCAATTCTACCCTGGACAGGAGAAACAGCAAACCCCAGAGCTGCACCTCACTGACGAGGCCCATAAAGGCCGAAACGCGTCTGTGGTTTGCTGTTTCTCCTGTTCTGGGTAGAATTGCCTGGTATTTCGGGGCTGGGTCACTCTTCTGAGTAGGACCAGACTGATGATATACTACAGGATACAAGTGAGCTAAAAGAGGTTGCTCTCAGAGTGGCTTATCATGGCCATAGAACTAATCTATTAAGGTTGGTTCATTCTCTGATGAGCGCCTCTAACTTAGTTTTTTTGTTTAACATATAAATAGGTTTATGTGCACGTGCACATTTGTGAAACAGATACACATTAGTCGGAATATAATGAAAGAAATTCACTTTTTCTACTGTAGTGTACAGGGATATGCAAATGAGTGTTCTCACTCCTAGACCCAAATTCATTATTTTAGAGTTTCTTTTTACACCTTGCTACAGTGTAATAAACAGCTGTAACAAGAAATGTTTTCAGCAGAGTGGAAATAGATGAACTATATAACCTACCCTCAGACAGCAGTTATGTCTTCTAAGCCGGTAATGATCCATACAGCTTTATATGCCAGTCCTCCGGATCTAAATTGGATGAGGGGCAGTGGCGTAGCTAGAGATTTGGCTGTCCCTGAGTTTGCCATGAAAACCTTATGGATGATCACAACCAGACACAAGATGTGTCTGGTGTGCTGAGGTCCATAGGGTCACGGAGAGTCGGACTCAAGTGAATGACTAAACAACAACAAAGCAATCCTCTTATCCAGAAGGATTGGAGGAACCATTATAAAAGACCCATCAGTTGTTGCTAGATACTGCCATGAAGTAGTAGGGTAATAGCTTTTGTATGAGTATAAAACACAATGGCAGTGTATAATCAGCTAATTCCATTGTGATTGATGTAACCATTTGTGATTAATCTACAGTGGGTGGTATATAAATCTAGTAACCACCCACCATATATCATTCAAAAATTGTTGTTTCCAAGTAAGTTTAAAGAGACTCTGTCACTCCAACAGAAAATTGATTTCATTTTAAAGAGCATTAAAAACTATACATTGTACTAGCACCTTTTCTCTACAGTAAATCATTTCTGAAATATTTATAATTGCTTTTGCAGCTCCTGCATGTGTACGGCTCAGTGTGCTAATGTGCAGCTCAAGGTATTTTATAACGGTGGGGGAGGAGTCTAACTGTCAGATAACATTGTGGGTCTTTATTTTAGCCACTACATAGACAGACAAGTATACTGTAATGTGTATGATATGTATTAACTCCTTGATTCCTGGGATCAATATAACACGGAAATAAAACGTTAATTTTTTTTAAAGTACAGTAGCGTGTGTTTATTTGCTTTTACAGTGCCATGAACAGGTGTGTAACCCACTTGCGGGTCCTATCTAGTACTCACAGAAATGTTTGATGCATTTGCCATTCACAGGTTTGAAGGTAATTCCAGGCTTGCTGAATTGTTGTAATTAAATATGGATTTTGCGCCTTTAGCTCTGGTAACATTTGCGGGCTTGAAACACCAAAGGAGGAGATAGGACAGAGTTAAAATTTTACAATGATTTCGAGCCTGTAACTGGCAAATGGATTGCGGGTAGCTAAAAGAAGCCAATTGAATATCAGTAACTTTTACGGGCTACATTACGGGCTTCAGTAATTACAATTTGGCCAATTGAATGGGGGGCAGAGTCTGTTTAATATTGAACATTACTTTTCCAAATCATTGAATGGGCATTGTATTAATTAACATCTGGATCGTTACAGTTCTCCTTTGAACAATGCATACAAACTCTTTTGCTTGTTCAGAGATCCTCCGCGCCTGGGTATATTTAGGAATGTCTGCCAGGGTTTTTAGTTCTGTTCAGTATTCTTTTGATGTCAGTGCCGTGAAGTAAATTTCAGCATTTCTGACATCAAAAGAAGCATGAGACAAGTGGCGTGAGTGTAAGAGGCTCTTGTGCAGATTCATTAATATAAATTGAATTTTTAGTGCATGGCTGTATAGGAGAGATGCCACAGACATTAGCCAAGTACTAAAGCTTTCTATCAAAGTTATTCTGCCCTGGTCTCCAATAAAATAGGTTTATCTCCAGGCTCGGCTACCTTAAAAAACAGCTGCAGACAGACTGAGCACTTTTATTAAGGAATGAGGCAACCGCACATTATGTAAATATGGCTACGCTCAACTAGTAAATGTGGAACAGAAATACATCTGCTGCACTACGCAAACACTGCAGCATCACAGGCGCCTGCTGAGTATCCCCATGCACAACCAGTGCTTTTATACTTATCTAAAAGGACTTATAAGTTATTTATATTAATATATAATTGTTGTTTAGTCATTCAGTTGTGTCCGACTCTCCTTGACTATATGGACTGCAGCATGCCAGGCACATCTTATCTGGCATCTTAATCGTATCTGGTTGTGCTTATCCAAAAGATTTTCTTGGCAAAGATACTAAAGTGGGTTGCCAGTTCCTTTTCCAGGAACTCTCTGCCCATCTTGGGCGATCATACATGGTATAGCTCACAGCTTTATTGAAGTACAGAATCCCCTTCACCATGACAAGGTAGTGATCCAGAAGGGATAATATCTAATAGTATTTGCACCATTCTCTAATTCCGCCACTGTCCTGATAGGAATATTTATGCCTACTTCCCTTTAGTGACAAAAGTCAGGTTTTATAGAAATTTTAGTATAGCCTAATAGGCAGAGTCTCTACCAAACCTAACATATTATAGAGAGAAGCAGCTACTAAAGAAATGCTAAAGTTTGTGTTTTATTTTGATTTTAGTGCTATTACATACATTGCCGGATTAGCCATTAGGCCTACTAGACAGCTGCCTAGGGGTGCTTCCCTTGATGGGCGTCACTTTTTAAAAAAATTGATCCTGGCTTAAAAAAAATTAAATGCTGCAGTTCATAGATTGGCTACTAGTGGGTAACCACCTAGATTAAGAGAGTGACCATAGGAAAGGGAACTTACATATTCAGAAAAGGCAAAAATGGGTCAGTGCTCCTCCACTTCCCTGCCTAGGGTCTCCAAAAAATGTAGATCCGGCCCTGATCACATATTAAATAAATGTATTATTTTTTTCTACTAAGTAATATATATATATATATATATATATATATATATATATATATATATATATATAATGATAGGTATATATATATATATATATATATATATATATATATAAAATAGATAGGTAGGTATATATATATATATATATATATATATATATATATATATATAATGCTTTTGCAGCCATGGTTGAGCCCACGATTACATATACCATTATTACAAACTTAAAGATTGTTTTTATTTATATATTAATGCTTTACTTTTACTTTAAATTTTTATTGTGTGCAAATGTGGAGCTTTTCTAAACTTTTCGAGGCATATCTTAGTTTCCTGGATTATGAATGCATCTGATAGAGGAGAAAGTAGTGTATGCAAAAAATGTTTTCCATAAAAAAAACACCAAAATAGCACAAACTCACCCTGATGTTTGCTAAATCTCTTGCGTTTGCAAACAGCAGCTTTTGTGAGTTAACACCCTTGGATATCTCTGCTAAAGCTGGCAAAAAAATCATAATTCATTTTGGCCAATCCCAGGAAGCTAATACATTTTAATACAATGTAACAATAAGTGATGGCAGTTTGTGCAGGAAGGAATCATGGGATGTGTAATCCCCTTGCAGAAGGAAGCACGAGGAGCCAGACACTTATCAATAGATCTCTGCATTGAGCTGCTGCTGGTTTGAATGTTAGTAAAGAGTTAAAAGCCGTATTTGAATGCAGTGTTTTTATTGGTAGGTACACCGTGCCTATGTAAGCAGCTCTGGGGGTGTGGAAAACAAGTTTTATTTTTTAATAAAACAACTTTGCATGTGTATAGAAGGACTCCATGTAATGTGTGTGTCTGATATAAGCAGCAGGTATAGATTAGAGAGAGGGAATAACAGGGAAACGTAGATATACCTTTAACTGAGAAATAAATGTATATAGACCATTAATGAAAGTTGAATATGTGTTAGTTGTTGAATATTTTGGGAAGCTTTTGCATGAATTCATGCCTGTTGATATAACATATGCTAAAATGTGTTGTTGTTTTTTTAAATAAACTTATGAAATGGTGCAAATTTAGACTTTTTTTGGAATGCGTGTTGGAAATGATTAGGTTCCAAGTACTAAAGTTCAGTTTGCAGAATATAATAAGAAATTATACATGTCTTTACATACACAGCTGCTCAGCTGGGGTAACAGACAGATGTATAAGACATTAGTATTCCAGTCTAATGCCACCGTGCCAACGTCTCAGCTTTTAAGCAGACAGTTCAAACATCTGAATTACTGCTCTGTAGGAAGAGTAATATTTTTCCTACATTTGTTGGGCTCTGTATGTTGCTTTGTAATTATTTCCAAGTGCAGGCGGATCAATGTGTGATATACTTCTCTTTTGATTCTTCTTAAATCTGTTGTTGACTAGAGAAAAAATAAATACCTGTGGTTTGCAAAATACTATTAAAATAAGGTTTCTATGACAATTGCAAATGAATATATTGAAATGTATGGGGATCTTTTCTCTATCCAAAACTGTATGAGTGTGACATACACCTGCAGAGATCTCAGAACACTATCCTTCAAGGAAAAGTGTTCTGCCAAGGACAGTGTTAGGTTAATGTATGATTACTTTCATAAATTGTCTGGTTACCTAAACTGAGTGGTTATTACCAAGTGGAATGAACTTGTAGCATTAAAATAGCATTAAACTAGTTTGATCGGTGACCCTGCTTTAAAAAAAATCCATGTTAACCCACTGAGTGCCAAAGACACTTATTAAACAGTAGCGACTTGCCTGTCAAAAATGATGGGGCAATAAAATTGTAAGGCAGGTAATGGTGTTTGCCAAAGACATTAATCGCGTAGCTGTTGTATTTTTTTTCTGATAGGCGCTATTGCTGTTATTGTTTGGTCGTTGCTGATCTGCTTTTTGCGCTTATTGCAATGCTTTGTGTGCTATGAGCAGCAGTGGCGTATTGTTTTTTTTTGTGTATATGTACTTTTGTATGCTAATTAAATAATTAATAAATTAATATACTTTACCTATTTGGAAGTAATATATGCAGGAAGCATTGTGCTGAAGAGCTGACAATCTATTTTGATGTTCCTGCAGCATCCAATGTAGGTTTGCACGGTTGTGGAGCTGCTGTGTAAGTGTCAGCAATGTGTGTAGTGTAAATAGGCTGCGTACGCGAGGGAAAGCCGTTGGTGTAGCTGTGTACTTCCGCATCCTTTAAATGGCGGCGAATGTGTATGTGGTACGCGGCTGTATATGATGTAGCGTCCTTGCTAAAAGTGTATTTTGTACCTTGTACAGCATTTTGGAAAATCCTTTTGTGCTTGGCGGTGTTTTGCGTGTTTAGGATCCTGTAGCCTCGTTTTTGTTTTTTTCGGCGGCCATTTTCTCTCTCGCTTAGGTAATTTTTGTGTGCCTAAACTCGGTAATTTGGACTTAAATTGAGGTGTAACTTCACTTGCAGAGGTCCTGGGTGCCCCCCCCCCCTTGCTGTGGGTAAGCTTTTTATTTATTTTTTGTTTGTATTTATTGTGTTTTTAATGTTTTCAGGCGCGCCCTGTTCGGCCGTTAAGGTTGTATTTTTTCGAGTTCGTAATGTTTTTTTTTTCTAAGTCCTTCGTCTAATTTTTTTTTAGGCTAAGTCCGTAAATTTTGCGTCCCTAAGTCCCACGGTTCCTATTTTTTTGTGTAAGTCCATATTTAGTGATTGCGTGTCCGCTTGTCTGTGTGTTCGTAACCGCGTGTGAGGCGCCATAGAGCCTCCACCTCCGCAAATGCGGCCCCTCGCTAGCTCGCAAAGCGTGACATCGAATAGTTTGACAACTATTATATGTGATATATATATTGATTAATAATGACTTTGCAGTATATTGTGATACTTTTTGTACTGGACAAACAAATTATATTGATGAGTTTTCAAGAAGTCTGACCTCTCTTTATCAAGTCTAAAGCAATACGAACATGAAATAGACAGCAGATCCAGAAAGTGGAGACAGTATCTGACGTAATGGGGTAAATACATATGGGGAAATTAACACAACATAGTATAGGAAACATATAAACACATACTATATACACATATACATTAATATAGAAATGAAAAACCATGTTGTTGTTCAGTCCTTCAGTTATGTCCGACTCTCGGTGATCATATGAGCACAGCACGCAAGGCCTATCTGTCTGTGCTTCTGGTTGTGCTCATCCATAAGGTTTTCTTGGCAAAGATACTGGAGTGGGTTGCCAGTTCCTTCTCCAGTGGACCATGATTTGTCAGATCTGTCTGCTATGACCAACCCATCTTGTGTTGCCCTAAAAATCTTAGCTCACAGCTTCACAAGCCCCTTCACCATGACAAGGTAGCGATCCAGCACTGGACATGTATGTTACCTGTCGAGGCTTCCAGGCTCTGTGGGGTCTTGCAATGGGCTGTGGATATATACATATACATGTCCTGGATGGAAAGTCATGAATTATCTAGGAGGAACAATAGAGCTACATGACGGCTTCCTGATTTCCTGTGATTTCCTGTGATATCTGGGGAGGGTATCAGAATGTTTCACTGTTTTATTTTACTGTACGGTAAAGAAGAGAGTTTGAGGGCACATGTGTCCAACCAAGTGTAACAGCCCAGCTCCCAAGTCCATGTCATTTTCTGGTTCCTGAGTTCTTGATTCTGCTGACTTCTCAAACCTGCTGGTGAAGGGATCAATCTTGGTGGCACTTTGCAAACTCTAACTAGCTAAGCCCTCCAGGATTGTTTTCTGTCTCATCACAGGAATAAAATAAACTGCGGAGTGAACATCAAAACTTGTAGAATATGCCATGGCAGACTTGCCAGAAACTAGAACCCCACAATGGGACGTGCACATGATTATAAGACATGTGCATGACATTCATTTTTGTTCCTTAAATACTTTAAAGCAAAATCTCCTTCTTCTACATCTTGTTTGACAAGACATTTTTTGCTAATTAACAATCCTTAATACTTAAATGATCAAAAGTGTCTGACAGCGACTAGCCCCGCCTGGGATATACGGTAATTTCGGGATTAAATATCAAAACCTAAAAGCTTTAAAATACCAGAACAGAAAGTGGCTTGCATTGGGTTTCTTCTTTTGATATGGCCTGTCAGTCATTACCCTACTTCCGCAAATCTAATGCGCACCTTTTTCATAGAAAATCGGGCCCCAAATTAGGAGTGCGCATTAGATTCTATGGCGCGGTAGATGCGATGGCAAAAAGGAAAGCACAGGACAAACAGTGACACCACCATCTCTCGCTTTTTGGCTCTCTAGAGTGGGTGACCGCCGGAGGAATTGGCATCCAGATAGCCCCAGCACAGTGGCACACAGAGCCTGGCACCCAGAGAGCCCCAGCACAGTGGCTCACAGAGCCTGGCACCCAGAGAGCCCCAGCACAGTGGCACACAGAGCCTGGCACCCAGAGAGCCCCAGCACAGTGGCTCACAGAGCCTGGCACCCAGAGAGCCCCAGCACAGTGGCCCACAGAGCCTGGCACCCAGAGAGCCCCAGAACAGCGGCACACAGCGCCTGGCACCCAGAGAGCCCCAGCACAGTGGCACACAGAGCCTGGAACCCAGAGAGCCCCAGCACAGTGGCACACAGAGCCTGGCACCCAGAGAGCCCCAGCACAGTGGCCACAGAGCCTGGCACCCAGAGAGCCCAAGCACAGTGGCCCACAGAGCCTGGCACCCAGAGAGCCCCAGCACAGTGGCCCACAGACCCTGGCACCCAGAGAGCCCCAGCATAGTGGCCCACAGAGCCTGGCACCCAGAGAGCCCCAGCAAAGTGGCACACAGAGCCTGGCACCCAGAGAGCCCCAGCACAGTGGCACACAGAGCCTGGCACACAGAGAGCCCCAGCACAGTGGCACACAGAGCCTGGCACCCAGAGAGCCCCAGCACAGTGGCACACAGAGCCTGGCACCCAGAGAGCCCAGTACAGTGGCACACAGAGCCTGGCACCCACAGAGCCCCAGTACAGTGGCACACAGAGCCTGGCACCCAGAGAGCCCCAGCACAGTGGCACACAGAGCCTGGCACCCATAGAACTTCAGCACAGTAGCACACAGAGTCTGGCACACAGAGAGCCCCAGCACAGTGGCACGCAGAGCCTGGTACCCAGAGAGCCCCAGCACAGTGGCACACAGAGCCTGGCACCCATAGAGCTTCAGCACAGTAGCCCACAGAGTCTGGCACACAGAGAGCCCCAGCACAGTGGCACTCAGAGCCTGGCACCCATAGAGCTTCAGCACAGTGGCACACAGAGCCTGGCACCCAGAGAGCCCCAGCACAGTGGCACACAGAGCCTGGCACCCATAGAGCTTCAGCACAGTAGCCCACAGAGTCTGGCACACAGAGAGCCCCAGCACAGTGGCACACAGAGCCTGGCACCCAGAGAGCCTTAGCACAGTGGCAAACAGAGCCTGGCACCCAGAGAGCCCCAGCACAGTGGCACACAGAGCCTGGCACCCAGAGAGCCCCAGCACAGTGGCCCACAGAGCCTGGCACCCAGAGAGCCCCAACACAGTGGCCCACAGAGCCTGGCACCCAGAGAGCCCCAGCACAGTGGCACTCAGAGCCTGGCACCCATAGAGCTTCAGCACAGTGGCACACAGAGCCTGGCACCCAGAGAGCCCCAGCACAGTGGCACACAGAGCCTGGCACCCAGAGAGCGCATTACATTCGCCAGCAAAAATAAAAAAAAGTTTTTTTGATTCATAGGTTCCAAATTATAAGTGCGCACAAGATTCACGTAGATTCGATATATTTTCTGTTTAAGCACCAAAAGATTTTGCAAAATTAATAGGGGTGTTATGCCAGGTACATATAAGGCGATCACATAATTTTACCTTAATTTGGAATGAATTATCAACTTCATTATGTGTAATTATGCCACTCATCTGGAAGAGTTCTTCAAGTATTAAAACTATTTTTTGGCAGGATAACGAGAAACTGATACATTTGTTTATTTTCTTCAATTCTTTCATCCAAGTTCATCTTATTTTCTTTACAATACATAGTTATTTCCTAGCCTCTGCTGAATACCTGACACATTGTAATTGTGGCAGAAATAATGTACCGGAATATGGCATCATTTATATAATGACTCGCGCTTTTTCTGCTTCTCTCTCCAAACCTTGGTGACAGCTCAGAGTATTATGGGATCAGTATTTTTCTTGAGGGTTTTATTTAACAGGAATGTTATTCCCGCCTAATGTATGTTCAGACATCCTGCTGTGCCCACTTTAGTCATGATATCCACTCAACGCGGCTCTAAGAGGAGTTTTATATTTGTAAGTAAATGTACACACTGCTAAAGCCTACTTTCTTTAGAAAATTGCTATCAAATGGGCTCCAGACAAAACATATTTGTATGTCATGTGTAGACAGAATTTTGGTTAAATATGAAATACAGTATAAGTACCAATGAAGTATTATATACAGTATACGCTTAGACACATTGCTTAGAAGACGCTACTAACTAAAGGGTTATTGGAAACCTAAATGGAACGACTTATAAGGAGTAGTATAAGGGAAATCAATACATCAGCTAATTTCTGTAAAAGGATTTCTTTACGCAATCCCTTGTTTTCACCCATTCTCAAGCATGCTCGGGAGACGCACAAGATTTAATTAAGCCAAGATTTTAAGGTAGAAAGAAAAGGTGGGTTAGATGAGACTTTTTGGTTCTTATTTGCCGTGAAATCTAAACTCAAAATCAAAAACACTCAGTCATTCTGTCTCTCCCTCTCAACCAGCTACGACCATCTTGCTTCTGTCTTAAATCAGAAGTCGTTCAAAAGAGGGCAAATAAAATGCCATATGGTCTAAAAGTCAAAACGTATAAGGTGCAAGCAGTGTCTAAATATGTTGTTAATTAATTAATAACTTTATATGAGGTTTTTCTTAATCCACAATGGCGCTTTGACAGAGATTCCCCCTTTTCATTTTCAGTTCTATGTTTCTTTGCAAACAAGTTGTTTCCTTCTCCTTCTTAGGTTGTTTGACAGGTTTAAGATAATTCCAAACAATGGATTAAACCAAGCGGCAACACAGCAATGAGATATTTGAGGCTGATTTACATATCCACTCTAGAACCAAAAACCCACAAGAACCCAATATAGTATATAGTATTTGAGGTTGAACAAAGACTGTTAGTCTATCAAGTTCAACCTTTTTAGTTCTCTCTTGATCTTTTTAATATGTGGACTATTTGTTATTAATTGTTTATTAATCCAGAGGAAGGCAAAAAAACAAACAAAAAAAACATTGAAACTTTGCCAATTGTCTCATAAGGGAAAAAAAAAGCAAAATTCCTTCCTGACCCCAGAAACTGGCGATCAAATTTCTCCCTGGATCAATATTCCTTGCTAGTTATCTAGGATGACCTTGAATGCCCTCTTTATTCAAGAATATATCTAACCCCTTTTTGAAGTTGTCTATCGAATTCGATGTCAGCACCTCCTTTGGTAGAGAATTCCACAGATTAACCACCCTAACTGTGAAGAACTATTTTCTTTGTTTAAGGTGAAATCTTTTTTCCCTCTAACCTCAAGGGATGTCCTCTTGTCAGTTGAAAACCTCTTGCTACAAAAAGTTTACTTGACAAAGCCTTATACTGACCCTGGTTGTATTTAAATAAGGTAATCATATCCCCTCATAGACGCCTCTTTTCTAGCAAAAATAAGTTTAATTTGGTTAGTCTTTCTTCATAACTTAGCCCCTCCATTGCCTTTATTAGTTTTGTTGCCCTTCTCTGTACTTTTTCCAGCTCTAAAATGTCCTTTTTATGAAGTGGTGCCCAACATTGTACTCTATATTCCAAATGAGGGCGTACTAGGGATGACTAATATGGCTAATACATGTCAGGATCTGATTAACTCAATATAGATTTTTCAGCTCCTTCCTCATCATAGCTCTGCCTCTTATTCAACCCATATTAGTAAAGTATTGTACAATGAATACACCACACATGGAGTGGATCAGATGATGCACAACCACATGGGGCTTGGACTGTGGAGGAACATTACAACAATATGAAGAAAAAGGGTGTTCCACTTTGTGTGCATCTTTCTCAAATATATATATATATATATACTAGCGACTTGCCCGTCAAAAATGATGGGGCAATAAAACTTTAAGCCATGGCAATGCTATTTGACACACAATGTAAAGCTTTATCTCCTTTGAGGACCTTCCGCGTTCATTGGGAGCCTTGTGCTGAGCGCCTTTGGCGCTCATAGCGAGCCACTCCTCTCGTTTACTTTTGGTCCTATGAGCGCCTTCTGCTCTCATGAAAAAGCTGTGAAATATATGTCTATTTTTTTATATAATTATTAATTAATTATTTACTTAATAAATTACTATACTTTACCTATTTGTAATTGATATATCCAGCAATGAATAGCCTGAAGAGCTAAGTATCTATTTTTATTTTCCTGCAGCATATAATGTCCAGTTGGCCTGTTGCTGCCCTGAGGATAAAGTGTCATCAATGACCCAACTATGTATTAGAAATAAGCTGCGTGCGCGAGGGCAAACCGTTGGTTTAGTTGTGTAAAGCGCCATTTAAGATTCGTATTGTGTTAGTGTTGTAAAATGGTGTCGTTTGTCTATGTGCTACGCGGGTCGCAAGCATTTTGCGTGCTTCCTAAGTGTGTATTTTTGTACCTCGTACGTCCCTGGCAAAAGTGGTACGTGCCTGGCGGTGTTTTGGGCATCTCGGGGTCGTGTAGCCTAGATTTCATTTTTTTCTACCGACATTTTTTTTCTCGCTTAGCCGATTCTCAATTTCCCAAACTCATTAAATTCGACTTTAATTATGGTGCAACCTCACTGGCAGATGTCATGGCTGTCCTCCCATGCTCTGTCTGTGTGTTTTTTTTATTTTATTTTATTTTTTAGTTCCATGGGTCGTAATTAAAAGTCGTATAAGCCTCGTTTTCATTTTTTTTGCGCCACATTTTTTTTCTTGCTTAGCCGATTTTCAAGTGGGGAAACTCCTTAAAATCGACTTTAATTCGCGTCCAACCTCACCCCCAGACATCCTGGCTGTCCCCCCGTGCTGTGTGTGATGTTTTTGTATTTTTTTTGTTATTTTTCATTGTTTTTTGTATTTTTTGATGTATGCGTTTCGGCCGTTAAGTTCGTATTTTTGTGGCGGCGGGTCGTATTTTTTTTTGCATTTGCAGCCTGCAATGAGCCTTTGGCTCATTGCAGCCGACATTGGAGCACTTTGGCTCATTGCAGCCGACATTGGAGCACTTTGGCTCATTGCAGCCAATGTTGGAGCAGCCTGCAATGAGCCAAAGTCTCATTCGACATTGGCGCATTTGCGGCCAGAAATGCGTTCCTCACTTTGCGAGGGACGCAGTTCTTGCGAGCTCACAAAGCGTGATGACGACTATTAAATGTGATATTCACATACACACATGGGTGGGAAAAACATATCTTACACTTAGGAGCCAGGAACATTTTATAGGAGCCATACAGGCTGATTCTATGAGTCTGGAAAGAAGCCCTTAAATGAAATTCATTATACTTTGATAAAAATTTAGGAACCGGAACAGGACTTCAATTTTCCACTCCTGAGGGCATTTATTTATGTAAATATATAGATAGACAGATAGATAGACAGATAGATAGAGATGGATAGATAGATAGATAGATGGATAGACAGATAGATAGAGATGGATAGATAGATAGATATAGATGGATAAATAGATATAGATGGATAAATAGATATAGATGGATAGATAGATAGATAGATAGATATAGATGGATAGATAGATAGATATAGATGGATAGATAGATAGATATAGATGGATAGATAGATATAGATGGATAGATAGATAGATAGATAGATAGACAGATATAGATGGATAAATAGATAGATAGATAGACAGATAGACAGATGGACAGATAGATAGATAGATAGATGGATAGACAGACAGACAGACAGATAGATAGATAGATAGATAGATAGATAGATAGATAGATAGATAGATAGATAGATAGATAGATAGATAGATAGATAGATAGATGGATAGACAGACAGACAGACAGACAGACAGACAGACAGACAGACAGATAGATAGATAGATAGATAGATAGATAGATAGATAGATAGATAGATAGATAGATAGATAGATAGATAGATAGATAGATAGATGGATGGATAGATAGATAGATAGATAGATAGATATAGATAGATAGATAGATGGATAGACAGACAGACAGATAGATAGATAGATAGATAGATAGATAGATAGATAGACAGATAGACAGATAGATAGATAGATAGATAGATAGATAGATGGATAGACAGACAGACAGACAGACATACAGACAGACAGATAGATAGATAGATAGATAGATAGATAGATAGATAGATAGATAGATACAGATAGATAGGTAGATAGACATAGATAGATAGATACAGATAGATAGGTAGATAGACATAGATAGATAGATACAGATAGATAGATAGATATAGATAGATAGATAGATACAGATAGATAGATAGATACATAGATACAGATGGATAGACAGATAGACATGGATAGATAGATAGATAGATAGATAAATATTCACTGAAATCTAAAACCACGATCACATTTACAGTTCATAGGTAGCTAAAATGTCTAAACCCCTAAAACTCCCCTTTTAAACTCTTGACTCCATGGCATCCTCAATTTGTTACATGCAAACACCTGAGTGATGATAACTGACCTCGTTGTCACTCGCTTTATTGTTAATGTTGTATAATTGAGATGTGCACCTGTGTTATTTCTGTTTAATAATATAGTATTTTTTTGCCCACTCAGGTCTGTGAGAGCGCCTGACTTTTCTATGCTGCCTACAAGATTGCCATGGCAACAGGAAGAGGAAAAAGTGTCATCTGAAGATTGCAGTTTGCAGTTACTTCACGACTAGGCCTCAACTGCTCCAGACTTTAATTTGCAACCTCAATTAGTCTATAAAACGGTACACCAATCCTTGACAGCATCTGCTCCTGCTTTCTTTGTATTAATGGATCCCTGCCGAAGATGCAACTGTTATAAGAAATTTGGCTGAACTATACGATGAACATGACTGTCTATGACCTTCTAGAGAGCAGAGAACAGATCGACAACATAAACACACACTTAAATATATTGTTTGTATGACACTGTACTGATTTACGAAACCTAAAACAGTTTGTTCGTCAGATTTGTGTGTATGCGTGCTTAATTTTTTAAATACAGACCACCAGGCCGTCCCTAAGCAAGTTCTATTGGCCGTAACCAACTTGTCTCAAGAACGCGTGTTGTGTTCATTGAACCAAGACGCGTGTGAAGCATTGCTAAATGAGTCCATGTTAATAAGATTACCAATCAGTATATGACACGAAGAAAACATTGCTGGTGTTGGAGTAACAGATTAAAGATACATTTTCAGTGCAACTAATAATGTCATAAAATGTTACTTAAACACATTGTAAGCCTGTCAAAAATAATTAGTTCTTCAACCCCTATTTTGCAGGAGGAGCATGAAATGCGTTGCGCCACAATGCACTGATTTTTTTTCCCCTCCCCGATACAGAAAAGTTTACGTGTTTATTTAAAAGACATGTGGCCAAGCCCATATTTATGTAACGCATTTCCCACGTTTTCATTTCTTGTTATTATATTTTTAGTATATTTACAAGGCAAGCTAGTTCTACATATAATTAATATGCAAAAGGGGTTGTAATTAATTTTCTTTAAGACTGTAATGGAGCGGTAGATAAATATAAACATGTAGGAAATACAATGAAATATAAAAATAGACATTTCCAAATTAACTGTTATGTTTCTTAAAAAAATGTGATTAGTTTAGTGATCTAATACAATGAAATAATGCAATTTTGGCTAGGGGTTAAAAGAAAATATTAAGTGAGACAGAATGCTTAAAGGAAAGTTGACAGCAGATATACTTTTGTACATATAAACTTGTGAAAGACCCAGTTTTGAGTGAATATAAACATAAATATCACCAGTAATGCTTTGCTGCACTGTAGTGAATCAACACTACATTTCCCGAAATTCTGTGTGGAAAGTTATTCCACCAAACATGTAATGCTAAATACATTTGTTTCGTAGTAAAACTACTTCAGGGTTAATGTCTCCAGGCACTCCAGAGCAGATTAGAAGTTACATTTGACTGATACAAGTCTGACTAGCTTCATTGGCTGGTACTGTTGAGCATGTCCTAAAATTTTATAAATACAATAATAACTACTTTAATATGTATAAACCATTAAAAGCACATAGCTGCTGCAATTCTTGGCAAAGTACATTTGGATTTTAAATAAACGTTATATTTGGTGTCAACTTTTCTTTAATATGGAGGACTGGGGGAATATTTACTAGCCATTGCAGGGGGGGGGGGGGGGGGGGTGGGCATTGCAGCCTATCACATCCCATGCAATGGTTTAGTAAACCCCCTTGGTATGTACAGGTTTATACTAAGAAGACAATATATAATACAGTTATTTTCCTTGCTAATTGATTAAGGTAAAGCTTTTGGTCTTTGTTGCTTCTGCTTATATTTTCTAGAATCTTGTTTTTTGTGCATACTTAAAAAAAGAAGAAAAAAAAAAAGCACATTTTCTCATCATGCACATACACAAAGGCAGGTTGAATGAAATGAAAAAAAGTGAATATTTTTATCAGTCAAAGGAAAGTGTAAACGTCAGTATAATAAAGTTATCTTTTATTCCGTGGGCATGGGAAATTTATGTTAGTTGAAATAAGTATATTGTTTCATAAATTGTAAATTAAACCATCTGAGCTCACACCAAACTTTTATAATAAAAAATAGGTCTATTAGTGGCGGGCAGTGGCTTTTTCAAATCGAACAGTAACTAGGGTGAAGTAAGTGTCTTAGAACTTGTTATCCACATTTATGTTGGAAATTCCATCATTAATGGGGCTGATAAGCTTAATTTTAAAAATTTAAAAAAAAAAAAGCTTTCTTATGCAAGTAGAATTTTTTAGCTGGGGCATGGTCACTTCAAAAACTAAAAACATCAAAAGCTGGCTAGATGTTCTTTTCCCCAATTCATTCTTGAGATACGTACCATTGTATCAGTGTGGTTCAGTGTGCTAATTTGTGTTAACTTGTTTTTTCTGGTGACAAAAAAGAGCAATTCCCATGCTATTGTACCATTAGATCTCCTCCTTAATCAAGCACAGCAAGCTATACATTAACATATTGATGTATAAGGCAACAGTGGGATCATCTTGAAGGACCACAATAGAATGTAGTTTATTACAACTTTAACCTTCACTATAGTTACTAAGTCATATTGATCTATAAGGCAACAGTGGGCTAATATTGATGGGCCACAGGATTATATAGTGTATAACAACCTCAGCTTCACCATATTTACTAAGTCTTATTAATCTTGAAGGGCCACAATATTATCACAACCTCAACTTCACCATATTTACACACGTCTACCTTATTATAATGAGGTTTCTCAAGCCTTCTCTAACTCTCCACTAACTTTCTGATTTCACCAAGTGAGTGTTTTCAAATAAGCACATGGAGCAAACAGCAGAAAAGCATTTCATCAAATGGACATGCACACAAATGCCACATTTCACTAACTCCAGTAGATTTGTGCATTATTATAAACATTTCTGCTATAATAGAAGTCTTACAATGAAATGTGTTTTGTTTCTCAGTTTGCGTTATAATACAAATTGTAGGTTGAATGTTGGATATAATTAATGTAATGTTTTTCCCAATGATTTGCATTTATAATTGGAGAACTCACAGGTCCTCCGTTATATTCATGAGAATAGACACTTTGACAGTTTCCTGAACTAGAAATAGATCTATAAAATGTATTTTTTAAATGCAAACCCAACTCCAACATGCCCCCGTTGCAAATTCTTGCTCTGAATTGAGAAAACAATGAAACCATGGAGGCCACTAAAAGTCCATGTCTGGTTTTGTTGCATCACAACCTTTTGGGGCTCCGTTGAAGCTTAGTAAATGTTGTTTATCTCAAGAATGAAATGGTTTAAAATGCAAAGTGTTTGGGGTGATAGTGTTCCACAAATTTGCGTTTCTACCGTATTTTTGGTCATATGTTGTCTTTAAAAAGAGTGAGTTTCTGAAGCGGATTCGACAAATGTGTATGTACTTAAATATTTGTTTTTTTTTAAGGTGCATTAAAATCCAGACACACAAGTTTTTTGATAGCGCTATCCTGATTATTACATTTAGTTTATGTAGAACATGCTGAAATATTATTGTCACCTTCCAAAAAGAAGTTGCATAGTATAAGGAAATATATTATCATCTTTTAATCTAATTATAACGTGCTTAGAAATAGATCCTATGATAGATTATTACAGGATAAAGAGAACTGAGGACAGAAATATAAACAACAATGTTTCCTTACAAGACATATAGTAAGGTCTATGTTTCATGCAGTGCTTAGAATAGATCTTTTTCAAACCGCAGGGATCTGGCATGAGCAACGAAGATAGTCATTAGCAATATAAAAGAAAGCAGTGGGTAAACTCTTTATGGGTTATTATTTTTGCCATGGGTATTAACTCTCTGTGCTTCCATGCCCCCATATAGTTAATTAACATTGGCAACTTTGCTTTGCTGCATTGGACTTGGAACAGAACTACATTCCCACAATGCTGTGTGCCAATTGTTTTTTTTACTAAATTATAAGGTTAAAGGGGCGGAGCTACCAGTGGTGCAAGTGGTGCAATGCACCAGGGCCCTCCACTGAGAAGGGCCCAGCAATAGAAAGGGGTCTGCAGCTATGGGAAAGGGTCTTGGAAAGGGGTGCTGTCAGGGGTGTAGGAACCAAAATCTGGGGGGGGGGGGGGATGGGATACAGCACACTTGATACACAGAAACCTTAACAAATTAGAAATCTGGGGGGAATTTGTCCCCCTCATCCCCCCAGTTCCTACACCCATGGGTGCTGTTATTGTGAAAGGGTCTTAGGGAGGGGAAGTGTTGGTACCAGGGGGACAGTTCTTCCCCACTCTCTATCACTCCAATAGGAAGCTGATTTAATAAGAAAAATAAGCATTGTATTGTACTAGCAGTTTTCTCTACAGAAAATCCCTGTATTTATAGTAAGTAAAGCAACAATCATGAGACAACAGGTATGTTTCTGGAGTAGCACACATAAATATATCATATTGTGTCATGCCTATTCTCTCACTACCATTACTTAATACCCAACCACAGGAATCACCTCTGCAGTGTAACCAGGGAGGGGCGGAGGCAGCACTGTCACTATGCTTCTTATGGAGGTTGGAAAACTGAATATTTTATTAACTCTGTGTCTGCTTTTAATATGTAGTAAACACTACACTTACATTTTCAAAGTGTTATTTAATGCTGAATATTCATTAATAGGCTTTTCTATGTTCCTTATAAACGTAACAAAGATAATTTTAAAATACAGAATTCCAAAACCAAATGTTTTAGGTAGAACTGGAAATGTTAAAAGGACTCTACGGTGCACCTAAAATGCAGTATTCAATATGTCAGTGAGCTAATTTCACATGAGGGATTTACAGCAGTAAAGTCCCACTGACAGGGTACATAATGCTAAAAAGGAGAGTCGTTTAGGGATGTCCCTTAAGTGCACAAGAAATGAGAGTTTGCCATTATTATTTACTAGATTGATGTTATTCTAGGTAAAGCCAAGATACTGGTGCAAAAATGGTCCTTAGTCCTCAACAGCAGTACAATAAAATATGTTTATATGGGCACAGACATGTCTATATACAGTGATATCTCTGTCTATAAGTGCACCTGACACATTCTGACATACCATATATACACATAAACATATATAAACTTGTGATTTGAGATATAGAAAGGGGCAATGAAGAGCTTCAAGTCTAATATGGGGCACCCAGGGTGGTATAAAACCCAAATACACCCATGCTGAGCAGTGCATTCCATTATTGGATTACCACGCTTAGAACCTCCATGTTTTCTAACATGCCTTAAACATCGATTTTGCATAAAAATGTAAAACACCTATAAAAAAAATGGCACAAAAACCTAAGCATAAGTATAAGGATATCCTGAGTCTATTAAGTAAAACTTTACGTAGATAGAATGGACAAGCTAGATGGGCCTTTATGGTTTTAATCTTCTATAAAATCTGGTATGGCTTTGTATAACTAAATGTTTAGGGATATGTAAGTGAGCTGGGTTTCAAATGTTTCCTAATAAACAGCTTAGATTAGTAGAAAAATATGTATTATAATAAAAAGTTGAATGTACTTACATATGTATATGCTAGATGCTGATATGTGGATGTGCACACCCCTAGGAAGCTTATATAACAGTGTACCCTGCAGGGTACAGTGTGTGACCTCTAAAGGAAATGATGGTTTGTGGGGTCACAGCTGAAATTGCCCATACGGAGATAGGCAGAGAGAAAAAAAAGACAGCAACCGCCAGATTGTGATACAAATGTTTCAGTCTTTACTTTCTCCTGATTGGCCAAAACAATTTTTCAAATTGTATACCAGTTTAGCCTGGGTTTGGAGGGGGTTAACCCTAAGTTTCAACTGACAGAAATTAAAAGACTTTTTGCAAACTTCAAGGTATGCTTATTTATTTTTTTCATACACTACTAATTCTCCTCTATCAGACGCACTCATAATCCAGCTCACTTACATATCCCTTTAATGTTTTTTCCAGTAATAGGATTGCAAAAGAGCCTTTTCTGACTTCTCACTATGGGTACGCATCTGACAAAGGAAACATTGTGAGATAGAATAGGCCATGATCTTCAAGTAATTAAATGAAGCCCAACACTATTCAGAGGTCACTATATTTTCAGAATTTCTTGAAGAATGGAAATTGTGAAAATAATATAATGAGCATCATTAGCTCTGGGGATACCAGAAGAATTACCTTCAAATCCATGAAGCTGGCTAGTGGAGACAGTTATAGACTGCAAATCCAAATACTGATATAAAGTGACTGCCAGGGAGTCATCAATGAAATGGCAAATATGCTGAGTTAATCTCTTACACATCCAGCTGAGAAATAAATATACTATACTTGGTTTTATACTCCATTGACTTGAATGTACAGAAGATAAGAAGTTCTTAACAAAAAATGGTTACTAAGAATTGTGTTGACCTACTTGAAACCTATTGTGACAGTTAAATCCTCCCCTGCTCAAAAGGGCATTTGTAACACTGTTGCAAACTCATTACTGGCTAAAAACAAGATTTAAGATGGTCTCAAACAACAAAAATAGCTTCTGGTAAATAAAAAGAAACTATCTGGCGACTGTTCATCTTCATTATGGTCCTATATATATATAATTTGTGTGCTTTTTTATTTTTTATTGCGCTCTTTAGCAAGTATGGTAAATACACAAAGCTTTGCATGGGCTGCAATGGTACATTTAACCATGGGATATACTACTACCATCTTCAGGGATATGCCTCATAGCCCTTGTGAAGCTTAGTGAATCTGGGCCTCTGTATCTTCTCATCTCACATGTTTTGGGGTTGCTAATTAAATCAATAGTCTAGTTTATTATTATTATTAATATCTAGAAAATTAACCTGTTTGGATATTTAAAGTCACCTTAATAATGCTGTTCATGACTCTTTCTTAAATTACCGTACTTTATTGGAGGAGTGTTTGTATGTAAATCCACACCACTGATCCCCTCGCTGTATTCACTAAACAGTAAATTAACAAGACTTGCTATATGATTGCCTATTCCTGTACTATTAGAGCTGTATATTGTATTATAATACAAATCTCTAACATGATTGCATATTTCCTAAGTTTTTAAACAATCTGAACCATACGTTTGATTATACTGACAGTTGTATGCTAACTTAGAAAAAGTACATGGGATAACATTATTCTAAGTTAACATATGATTTATATTATAATACAAACTATAATGCACATTAATGGGTATATTTATCAAGTGGTATTAAGTTAGATAAAGAAAGAGTTTATTACTATTATTTGTTTATTATGACGCCTATAAAAGGGTGATAAACATTAAATGGGGCTACATAAAGGCATGGTAAATTGTACCCTTTTTTAACCCTATGTTATTCACATTGGGCCTCATTCAATTGCAATGTGGCCAATTGAATAGGGCCCTAAAGAAGCACATAGCATATTTTTATTAAAGAAGTTTTTAGTTAGTGAAAACCTTTCTTTTGGATAGATGCTTGCTAACTAAAAACTTCTTTAAAAAATATATGTTATGTGCTTATTTAGGGCCCTATTCAATTGGCCAAATCGCAATTGAATGAGGGCCATTGTTACTATGTTTAATAGACATACTTCATTATAATGAGGAGTGGGCACATTGATCTTTAGTGTATCTACCCCTCTATTATCTGACCATGCAATAGCTTAATAAATATTGTTCTATACCTATATTATAAGAAAATGAAGTCTTGGGGAAAGGTGCGTTAACTGTAATAAGAGTAATTATGTCATTTATTTAGCCACTATGGATTTATTCAAACTTTCTGTAATTAATTTCCTTTAATTTCCAAAGAAATGTAAAAACAGTAACCAATACAAGGATCTTTTTCTCAACATGTTATTCAGCTATCGATTCTATTAAGCTCTTTTTTGGCCCTGGTTTCTGAATCGCTTGCTGTTCTTGAGGTGTAAATAAGCATTTTGATTTATGATGTGGTTGCAAAGAAACTTGTAATTTATTTGTGGAAAAAAAATGCTCAAAATAAAGGATGTCTGGACTTTTAACTACTTTGTGGAAATTTTCTGTGTTTTTTATTTTTTATTTCACAGGTATTTTAAGATATTTTCATTTACTTGGATATACATTACCACTAAAAGTTGCAAACTGTCAGCAAAAATTGTACTTTCCCTATTGTTTATTGCAAACTGCAGCTATTTAACATGGTACAAGCTCCTTCTAATGAGCTGTTTAGCAATTCAGCTCTTTATGGCCTGATACAAGAGTGATAAATTCTTCCTATAATTTCCTGAATATACAATCTGGTTCACGGGCTTCTGATGTTCTCATTTTGCTCCAGTGTAAAGATCCTTCGAAACGTATCATACCTTTGTCGCAGATAAAAGTTGATATTTTAAAAAGTTTCATTTATTTTGGACGCCCAGTGCTGAACAATCAGTAAATGTATCATTGCCATGAGAAGTATCTCCCTATCAGCCAATGAGCAGTAATAGAACTCTATAAACCATGAGATTCAGCCAATAAGAAAATATACAGCTGTATGATATATACACAAGCTTCAAGCATAATACATACATGGTTTACTTAATGCCCAGGCCTAGGGCAGCACATTTTCATGGGGCAACAGACTGCCTGAAGAGCAGTGTAGAACATTGAAAATATACATATGGATACAGTGTTTATATATATATATATATATATATATATATATATATATATATATACACACACACACATACAGTAGACTCTCAGTAAACCAGAACTCTCAAGCAACCAGAAAAATAAATAAATACTGTGCTTCCAATAAATTTTAAATTTACAGATCTCAACAAATGCCAGGAGCCAGATTGGCATGCCACAAAATGCTTACAGGCCCCTAGATTTCAGCCACTGTACGTCTCTGCAATTCAGTGTTACCTGAGCCAGGGCAGTTTTGGCGTTACATTCCCCGGGATCAGCACCAGCTGAACTTACCTGTGTGTAAGTGAGGAGTGAAAGCTGCTGCTGCTAGAACAGCCCGCACTGACAAATATACTTAGCAGAGCATACTATGTGCAGCTAATATAGGCCTATTTTATATGTAACTCTCAAGCAACCACAAACTACATTTATCTGGCATCTACCAATCCCTGTGGGTGCCAGTTAACCGAGAGTCTACTGTGTGTGTGTATATATATATATATATATATATATATATATATATATATAAAGACACTTAGATTACACAATTTGTAAAGGTTGGTGCTTGACACCTGATCAATTATATTCCTGGAATTATTAAATATTAAAGTTCAAACAAAAACTTTATTGTGAGTTGCCTAAACCCGGGTTACTCATGGATTAAAAAGAAGTTAAAAAATAAAAGTATAGAGAAGAAGCCCTGTTATTGAATATGATGAGAGGTAATCCTAACTAAACTACCAAATAAAAAGCGATACTCTGAAGAGTACAATAGGATTGAGACTAATGGAAGTCAATAGGGGATGGGAGTGATGAATAGAACATATGATGTGCAATGACCATAAGTTATGCAGTGGACAGAAAAGAAGAGACTGCCACTGGTTGTGTTGCTGAAACTAGAGTGGTAGTTATGTGTAAACACTTGTTATGGTGTATGGCACTGAACAAATAGAGATAAGTGAAAAAATGTGGTGAGAGAAGGAATAAATGGCCAAATAGTGATGGAAGAGGTAGTAGAGAAAGGAGTTTATCCTCATATGCACAAAAAATTGTAAATCATAGGATAAACAAAAAATGAATGGTATAAATCACCCAGAGCTACTTAAAAAACTTTTATAAAATTTAAAATAGTGGTAATCAAGGCTCAAAGGATATATGGTCTAAAAGGAGACCAATATTGTAGAGGACTTATAAATGCTCCTGTGCAAATAGGAGATACTGACCAGATTATAGGTATACCAATCACTGGATCTCTGAAGGTCTTAATATTCCCCTTAGATCCCACTTATATAGTGATAGAAAATGGATCTGGGGGTTTACCCTAATAAGGGGACCAAGAAGATACAGATGTATATACTCTTATACAGATCTTTAGATAAGTCTAAGTAAAAAAATATATAATGAAGCCAAAAGGCTGTTACTTACTGCACTAGGATGCATGAAGCCTCTAGGTCCTTGTACTTGTGCCTGATTGTCCACAAAATGATATGGCTGTCGCCTGACCGGTTTCGTTACCAGTGTGGTAACTTTCTCAAAGGCTGAGTGGCAGCCTTTGAGAAAGTTACCACACTGGTAACGAAACCGGTCAGGCGACAGCCATATCATTTTGTGGACAATCAGGCACAAGTACAAGGACCTAGAGGCTTCATGCATCCTAGTGCAGTAAGTAACAGCCTTTTGGCTTCATTATATATTTTTTTACTTAGACTTATCTAAAGATCTGTATAAGAGTATATACATCTGTATCTTCTTGGTCCCCTTATTAGGGTAAACCCCCAGATCCATTTTCTATCACTATATAAGTGGGATCTAAGGGGAATATTAAGACCTTCAGAGATCCAGTGATTGGTATACCTATAATCTGGTCAGTATCTCCTATTTGCACAGGAGCATTTATAAGTCCTCTACAATATTGGTCTCCTTTTAGACCATATATCCTTTGAGCCTTGATTACCACTATTTGAAATTTTATAAAAGTTTTTTAAGTAGCTCTGGGTGATTTATACCATTCATTTTTTGTTTATCCTATGATTTACAATTTTTTTGTGCATATGAGGATAAACTCCTTTCTCTACTACCTCTTCCATCACTATTTGGCCATTTATTCCTTCTCTCACCACATTTTTTCACTTATCTCCATTTGTTCAGTGCCATACACCATAACAAGTGTTTACACATAACTACCACTCTAGTTTCAGCAACACAACCAGTGGCAGTCTCTTCTTTTCTGTCCACTGCATAACTTATGGTCATTGCACATCATATGTTCTATTCATCACTCACATCCCCTATTGACTTCCATTAGTCTCAATCCTATTGTACTCTTCAGAGTATCGCTTTTTATTTGGTAGTTTAGTTAGGATTACCTCTCATCATATTCAATAACAGGGCTTCTTCTCTATACTTTTATTTTTGAACTTCTTTTTAATCCATGAGTAAGCCGGGTTTAGGCAACTCACAATAAAGTTTTTGTTTGAACTTTAATATTTAATAATTCCAGGAATATATATATATATATATATATATATATAAAATCACATATATAGTTGTGAGCATGCAGGTCGTTGCTAATGCTGCGGGCTCGCCGAAGGCGCTCCTTGCCAGGCAACTGCGGACCTCACAAAATTTACGGACTTACGACAAACAAATATGAGACGGGGAACTTAGAAAAAAAAACATTACGACCTCGCAAAAATACGACCTTACCGCCCGAAAGCCGCACACATGAAAACACAATAAATACACACAACAAATACATAAAAAGCTTACCTACAGCAAGGGGGGGCACCCAGGACCTTGAAAACTGAAGTTACACCTCAATTTAACTCCAAATACAAGAGTTTAGACACCCAAAAATCCCATAAGCGAGAGAAAAAATGACTGCCGAAACAAATGAAAACGAGGCTCCAGGACTCTAAAGACGCAAAACACCACCAATCGCCTATGAATTTGCCAAAAAAGACGGACCCGATCCAAGAACAAGGACGCCAAATCACCCACAGAAGCGTAACACACATTAGGTCCCATTTTACAACACTAACTTACACAATGCGGAAGTACACAGCTACACTAACGGCTTTCCCTCTCACACGCAGCCTATTTACACTACACACTGCACACATTGCTCACACTTACACAGCAGCTCCACAGCGCTCAAAACACACATTGTATGCTGCAGCAACATGAAAACAGATTGCCAGCTCTTCTGCACAATGCTTCCTGCATTTATTACTTCAAAATAGGTAAAGTATATTCATGTTTTATTTTATTATTTCATTAGCATTAGCAAAAAAAAAACAATGCTCCTAGCACACCAAAAACCTCGCAATGAGCGTCGAAGGCGCTCATTTTGAGCCACGCGATGAGCGCCAAAAGTGCTAAGCGCGAGGCTCGCAATGAGCGCCGAAGCATCTTGGAACACCAAAAAAAATTACCGCCCTTACAATCTTATTGTCGTCATTTTTTGACGGGCAAGTCGCTAGTATATATATAATAAATAGTACATTTGTACTCAAATTGAAATGTCTAAAAAAAGTTAAAAGATGTATATTCTGATCAAAGTTCCAAGAAATACAGTTCTTGCACTGCATTTTGGAAACCTGGGCAAGGTCCTGCAACTGTGTCTACAAAGGTTTCGCTCTTTAATGCAATACCATTTCAAACATGGCTTCTTTTAAGCATATGCCTGTTGTATTATACAGCTTTAAGAAATCCAGGATGGATTTTGTACAAGCCAGTAACCCCACCCACGGACAGCTGTTTCGAGGTTATCGCCTCTCATCAGCGTGGCGCTGGTTCCTAGTTTGTGTAGTAGATTTTGTGGGGAGGTAGTTTACAACAAAAATAATTTCACTTATGGTGGGCAAAAGAGCGACCGTAAAGAAATAGTACATTTGTACTCACACTTGAACGTCTAAAATAGGATGAGGAGGGAGGTTGAGGATGAGGAGGGAGGATTAGGAGTGGGGTTGAGGAGGGTGATAAGGGAGGGGGGAAGAGACACAGGGAAGGGAGAGGTTGGAAGAGACACAGGGAAGGGAGAGGGGAGAAGAGACACAGGGAAGGGAGAGGGGAGAAGAGACACGGAGATAGAGGGGGACACAGAGGGCACAAGAGGGACACAGGGGGCAGCACATTTCCCACCCTCGGCTTATACTCAAGTCACTCATTTTACCCAGTATTTTGTGGTAAAATGGGTGCCTCGGCTTATACTCGGGTCGGCTTATACTCAAGTATATACGGTAGCTAGATTTTCTAATCTTTGCGTTTTCTCTGAAATCTCTCCAGGTTCTATATCATGTCATAGGGCTGGATTTACTAAGGTAAGTTGTGATTTCTTTAACTTGAAAGAAAGGGCTCCGCAGGATAACATGGAAACCAAAGATATCCCCCAAATACCTCTCCTCCATCACCTTATTGAATCTATACCAGTATTGTTCTCCACAACAGTCTATTTTTAAAACTGTTGCCCAATCCTCTTAAGCCAAGCTGTTTCTAGGTCTTCGATGAGTCCGCATTGGTTTGGAGAATTACATGACAACTTGCAAAACTTATAATGGGGTGACAGGATGTTAATAATCCCACGCTTTATGTTTTTCCATTGAGTTTATTTTTTTTAAATTATAAAACGGCTCCTAAACAATAATAGGATCATAATATTATTTATTTTTATCATAGAAAACGGCATCCACTTAGTGACCTTATAATTGCATTCACCGGAGAACCATAATTCACTAATAAATACCCCACAAACGAGGCTTCTAAAACACAGATTATATGCATTCACGCTTTTCATTTTGCAAGAACATTAATTATTTGCTCTTTGTAAGAGTCCTCGCGTGCTTTATAATGTTTTATTAGACCTGCATTAAATATATGTGTGAGATAGTGACACTAAGTGACAGATACTTGCCCTGATACTTTCACTGATTGAGTTAATTTATGCGCTCTGGCCTCGGTATAGTTCCCCTGACTGTAATTTTCATAGAGGCTTCGAATACTTTCGCTCAGAGTAACAATATGTCAAACCGTATGAGAGGTACTTTTAATGTTTTTTTTAGACATTTATGCTACATTGTATTGATATCGGCTCTATCCTGTTATGGTGTCGGGACAGGTACGCCGCTGCAGTGCGGCCTCCAACAGCTAGATGGCGCTGTTGATATTTTGCAGAGCTGCCGATATGTGAGAGAAGTTCTAAGCCTATAATGTTAGTCTAACCCTAACAGTTTACCTTAGCCTAGACTCTATCATATGGCACCACAAAATCTGCAGCGCCATCTAGCAGATGCTCACCGCCACTGCTGCTGCCTTGTGCTGTGCTACCATAACAGGATAGGTCCAAAATATCATATGTATCGTATTATCGAATGAATAACTTGAGTTGCTAATGGGCACAATTTTAGAAAGCGTAAAATAAATAAATCGGTCCATAAACAAATAAATAAAGCCTCTAATTTATAACTGTCATATTCTAATTTTGTTTTTGCTCCTAACAGGATCAGACACATGGGGTAAATGGGAGGAACTGTGGATTGATAAGGTCTCTCTTCAGTTCTATTGAAAGACTGCCACAATGAAGTGAACTTCAATAGTCCAAGAAGAAGTGTCCATGGCAGAAGCAGTCTTCTAAATTTAAGATTTTCTTTAAAAAAATATTTTATGCTCATGGATTACAAAGCAAATATGTGTCGTTTTCTTCATCTCAAGTGCATCTAATATTATCTTTTGATCTTTTTTTTTGCATTGTTCAGTCGTTTCTGACTCTCTGTGACCTCATGGACCGCAACACTCCTTGCTGATCCACTTGGTATTCATGACAGATACACTAGAGTGCTAGTTCCTTCTCCAGTGGGCCGCAGCATACAGCTCCTGGTATTCCTAGATGGTCTTCCATCCAAGTACTGACCAGGCCCAACCCTGCATGGCATCAGGGTGTTGTGACCCCTTGGGTTTTTCCCTGACTGGAATTGAACCCAGGTTGTATGTTGAAAGCACTGAATACTAACCACTGGACCACCAGCTTTTGACTTTGCTCTCTCTCCAGTGAGGTATAGAAGAAGCCAAACAATTAAAATGTCAGGGTTCTCTTCAGAGATGGACACATACCTATGAGATGCCTTCTAGTTCAACTTTAGATCCATAAAAAGAGGTTTGACTTAATCCCATTTAATTACCATTTTTTAGTTCTATTATTATTCAGTTTATCATATAATGTATTGTTTTCTTTCATTTTAAGCTTTTAATGATTCATGGTAATCAAAATATTAACCAGTCTTGTCTACCTACTCCAGTTGCACTCCTGTTTCCAAGAAGGGTTTTGTTAATCAGTTAAGAACTGTATAGTATTCCCCTTTTATATATTATACTATTATATTAGTCAATTTAGTTATTTTCCCTGGCACAACATAGTAACATTGATTTGTTGTCAGATAAGAACAAAAAGCCCATCTAGACTGCCCATTGCATCTTAATATAACCTCAGGATAGCCTTGGGTGTATCCCAAAATCTCTATTACTGTGTTTGTCCCAACAACTTCTACAGGATGGCTTTTTGATTTATAGAATAGTACTTTTGAATATAAACCATAGTTCTTTCGTCCTACAATTTAAATGTTGACCTCTTGTTCTTGTATTCGTCTTCGCTCCTGAACTTTATTAGATTCTTTGATGTATTTGAAGGTTTCTATTCTATCTCGTCTCTTCCTTCTGCCTTCTCAGCTACATATTAAGGTCATGAAATCCTTCTGTAAAAGTTTTGTCTTTTAGACCCTGTACCATTTTAGTCGCTCTAATTTGGATTGTTTTGTAATAATATCCATTTAAAGATGCAGTGTCAAGAACTAGACACACAGCCCTATTAATTTCCCTCAACATGTAAAACCATAGCCCGTAACATAGCCCGTAAAACTTGCAGCTAATAAATTGGCCCTGTAAAGTAACTTGCCAATGACTTGCGGGGTAAGGGCAAAAAAAAACTACGGGATTTCGTAAATTTAACTCTGCGGCTGCAAATCCTTTCTTTTGTCAAGCCCATAACTACTAAGTTCAAATCACGATATTAAACTGCAACAAATCCACTGGCGTTCAACCCCGTAACCGGCAAAGGGAGCCAAATAGCCAAAGGGTACTAGAGAGGACCCACAAGGGGTTAAAGTCCTATGCGTAACACTGTAAATGCAAATATAAACACACTACTGTACTTATAATTAAAGGGAAAGTGATGTTAGGTATTAAAATGAATAGCACAACATTCTCAAGCTCGCAAATCTGTGATATAAAATACATTTGTTTATGTTTAGTTTCCGTGTTATATAGATCCCGGCAATCAATGTGTTAATACATATAATGGAACCCGCATGAACTAGAATATCATATTTACTGATTTATTAATATTGCATTATTTCTGGAATGCGGGTCAGATCGAAACTCGTAATTGAAGCCCGTAAGGCTTTGAAAACTTAATTTTTTCAGTAACGTAATGATGATAATCTCTTTTGCCATTGGCTCCGTCTAACCCTGTAGAGTAACTATGGGTTTGACTAATTGATCATGTTCATGTTCAGGTTTGCGTCTCTGGCCCGTAACTCACGGCATGGTCTAGTTTAATAGCTCTTTATCGCAGTGAATTTCAAGTCCGTAGGCTTTGCGGGTGTCCCGTTGCTGCTACGGGCTTGGAATTTAATGGTGCTGAAAGTATCTTGGTGAGGTCTGACTAGGGATCTATATAGTGACATTAGTTCCAACCTTTTTCTTCTTTAAGTGTTCTTCCAATACAACCAAACATCATATTTCCTGCACGTTTATAGCATTGTTTGATTACTTTTAAATAACTCCCAAATCCTTCTCTTTTTCTGTTATCATCATCAAATTACCATTAAATAAATACTCTACCTTTTGCTTTTTGTGCCATTATTACATATTTCTTTTGATATTTGCATCCCACATACTTGATCATTACTCTAGTTTTATTAAATTGCTACACATTTGATTAAAGGTATATATACGTTTCCTGGGTTTCAAATGTTTGGTAATAAACAGGTAGTTATTATCAGAAAAATAAGTGTTATATAGATACGTTCAGGGTACTTTTTAAAGTTATAGGCAGGAGAGTAAAATTCAGCTTTGCACACCCACGGGGTGCTTACATAACCGAGTACACTGAAGAGAGCAGCCAGATACAGAGTTTGACCTTTCTGGTAGAAACCAAAGGAAGTACTGCTGCAGGATGGAACCACATGGTTGGGCGGGTCTGAGCTCACAGCTGAAGCATAGCACAAGGATAGAGAGAGAGAGACTACATATCCCAGACTGCTTTGCAACACAGGAAAACCAGAGTATGATATAAATGTACCAGCTTAACTCTACTTTCGCCTGATTGGCCAAAACGAGTTATGAGTTTTATGCAATTCTTAGCAGGGATTTTCAGGGGTGTCAACTAACAAAAGCTGCAGCTTGGAAACTGGAAAGATTCAGCAAACATCAGGGTGAATATGTAAATGTTTATTTTGGGATTTTTTTTCATGCAAATTTTTTTTAGCATACACTACTGATTCTCCTCTATCAGTAAACTTAGATATGACTTTAATACCCCTTAGAATGCCCACCCTGTTAGACATTTTGCAGCATCTGAAAGATTCAAAACCATTAGTATTACATGTATTAGCCAAAATATGCCCAAGCATATTATTATGACTGTGCATTACTGGCCATTACAACGAGCTTTGACTGTCTATGAAAATAGCCCTTTGCTATCAGTGATCCTCAATGACTTTAGACATGTCCAATGCATTTTAATAACCCTCAACATGGATAATTGCACAGTGGGTCCTGATTAGAAAAAACTATACCAATTATGAAACATGGAATTTACCACCTGCGATTTCAGCCCCAGGGCCCTGCTTTACATCATCGACTGAAGATGTTTCTGTATCTCATGAAGACATCGCTCCATATGGAAGAGGCCTTGAGGATTGTGTCTTTGGCAGCTTCTCTCAGACACTAGTTCAGCCTCAAGCAGGAAGAGTGCTGGTGCTTCATCTGCAGTTAGAGAGCAGCAGGACTGGGATCTTCGTGACAAATCGTTCTCATACACGTTGCCAGGTTCATCTGTATCCAATGATAATCCATAATCTGATTTGGGAAGATATCTTTGACAGGTTCCCTTTTGGCAAATCTTTATAATGTTGTTGTAATTCAGCAGTGTTAATAAAGTAACACAATGGCCCCATATCTCATACTGCCAATCTGACCCATTTGTGCTTTGGTCATATTCATATTTTTAAAGAACCTGACTTGATTATATACAAAATGTTTTTATACAATTTCAAATAAATACTTATATCATTTTTTATTATTTGGTTCACTTTTCCTTTAATGGTGACAGACATTTTTTATTTATTTCCAAAAGAATAAAAAAACCTTGGAGGAGTGGGAGAAACTCTGGAATCAGATGTAGTCTCTATTCATTTTTGCTGAAAGTGACTCTTTAAATACACCTGACAACAAAATATATGAAAAGAACAGTTGAGCTTTAGTGTTACAGTCTGTAGCAGATATGTTTCTCCCTAAAATCTTTTAGTTGTCCAGTATTTTGTGAAAGTAAAAGCTATAGCATTTTGTTAATCATAATGTATTTGTAGATTGTCTTATAGATTACAAAGGGGAAGTTCCACTTGCAGATTCATATATATGAATAAGTGCACATAATAGCTATATGTGCCAACTTTTCTGAATTGCTTTTCATACAGAAAAATGCCTAAATATACCTTATTGAAAAAAAAAAATGTTATGCCATGCCTATATATATATGCTATCTATTTTATACTAAGATGCTAGATGGGTGTAACTAGAAACTGGATGGATAATATTGCAGTCTCTGGTGATTATCAGCAACATTAAATGCGGGCTATGTGTTAAAACGTAGCCCGTAAAGTAGGTCATAGGATTTTTTTGCTATTAAATTAGCCCCGTAACGCAGGTCTCAGACGACTTGTGGATTGTGTTGAGCAACGTTGAAATTCACGCCAGTAAATCCTTTGATCTGTCAAGCCTGTAACCGCTGAGTTTGCAATTTAGCTATTAAATAGCAAAGAAGTCACTAGCGATCAAGCCCGTAACATACAAATGAAGCCCAACGTGTGCTCGGGGATACCGCAAAAGGGGTAAACTCCAATACGTAGCACTTGTAATTCAAATAAAAACACACTATTGTACTAATATTACAAAGGAAAGTGATGTTAGGTCTTAATTTATAGCACAACATTCTCAAGCCTGCAAATCTGCTCAGAAAAATTCTTAATTTCAAGCATGTTTTTTGTGTTTTATCGATCCCGGCAATCCTTGTGTTAATACATATACTGTAACTCGCATGTGATAGAATATCATATTTGCAGATTTAATATTATTGCATTATGACTGGAATGTGGGTTTGCCAAAAACCAAAGTCTTTTAGCTAGATAGTATGAGCATACTAGATGAGCCTTGTGGTTCTTATCGGTTTTAAGTCTGGGCTTCTATACGAGTCTTCAAATTCATTCTGTGGACTGTACAAGGCATAGTAACAAAATCAAATAGCTAATGGCTCTTCAGATCTCAAGGTTCTTGTGAACTTACACAGTGACGGAGCTAGAGAATGGAGGGCCATTCTCTAGCTCCGCCACTGTGGGGGGCTCCTACTCGGTGGGACCAAATCATTCAGTGCTCCTCCCACAGACCTCCTCCTATAACTAAACCCCCCCCCCCCGAAGACCTCTTTCCATAACAGTAAACCTTCCATAGCTGCTCTCTACCCTTACATCCTGAGTGTGCGAAGCTCCTCTGCCTGCAGCATAGCTCCAGGACATGCGATATCCACTTTCCAGCAACATCCTCTACGGATATATATTTATATATGTATATAATGTATATATACACATTTATAAGTTTACTATCTCTACATAGCATCCAGTCCCTTTCAACATCCACCCCCAGACTTTGCATCCATCCCTACATTGTACCTTGTCCTTGTCTGCAGCCATCCCCTCTCAGCATATATCCATGCAAAGCAACCAGCCCCTCTCAGTACACTGGGCCCAGGGGGGCCGTGGCAGGTTGGGCAAGAGTGGGGGGCCCTAGGGGAGCCCCCACACTACAGAAAAATGTTTAATGTAAAAATATTTTATTTCAAGTATACAGAGCATTGCCCCTCCTCCCACCAACCAGAGAAGGGCCCTGCACCACTTTGTATATCTGAACTGTGAGGCAGCACTGCTTTGTTACATGCCGAGAGCACATGTATGGATGGATAGATAGATAGATAGATAGATAGATAGATAGATAGACATCAATAAGACAGTCAGAGCAAATGGGTAAGAGACTGTTTGGGCACTCAAGGCAAAATGGTCAAGACATGGAGGGAAAGAGACAGTCTAAGAAGGGAAAGAGACTGTCAGGTTAAGAGAGGAGAAATACAGTCAGTATTAAAGAGGTGATAGACAGTCTGGGTAAGGAAGGTCGGATGCAGAGAGGAGAGACAGTCAACTCACGGCAGGTAAGTTATAGCCAGGACAAGGGAAGGGGAAAGAATGGGGGGGGGGGGGGGGGGGCGGGGGGGGGGCGGGGGGGGGGGTAGTTAGGACAAGAAGGGGAAGGGGGAGAAACAAGTAAGACAGACTGGGAAATGGATCAGAAAAATAGCCAGTATATAGTGTGAGTAGGCAACTAGACCAAAAGAAACGAGGCAAACAAGGGAAAGAATGGGATACAGCCAAGGAGAGACATTTATGACAATGGAAAAAGAGAGGGAGCCAAGATAAGGGAAAGAGGGAGTGCAATGGAAAGGGGGAGACATCTATGAAATGTGAGAAATCGAAGCAGTGAAACATCCAGCTCAAGAGAATTTCGAGACAATTAGAGTAAGGGAGAACAGAGACAGGCAGGTGAAATGAAAGAAAAGCAATACAGATAAGGTTCAACACATACAAGCAAACATCACAAAATAAAGTCCAAATGGTGAAAGCATTTAATTGAAAATGTAATTTTCTATTGCATTGAGGAGCATTCATGCGTAATTCAGTCATATAGCACTATGGAGATTTAAAGGCACTGTGGTTTTTCAGGAGAGGAAAGTAATGATTGTATCACTGAGAGGGGACCTATTGGGGTTTTCAATACCATCATATAAGGAGACCTATTATATTGGTTCACTGAAAGAAGTCACCAACTGGGAAATCAAAGTGTGCTGCTAAATATTCAGACGCTAATATTACTAGGTCGTCTGTAGAAAACTTATTTAAAGTATGAGAAGGGGGAAATGTTGCCTTCATGAACACTATCAGCCTTATTAAATTGCGATTTGGCCAGTTGAATAAGGCTCTATATAAGCACAGAGCATATTATTGTTACAGAAGTTTTTAGTTAGTGAAGACCTTGCTTTTGGATAGAAGTTCAATAACTAAAAACTTCTGTAACAAAAATATGCTCTGTGCTTATATAGAGCACTATTCAATTGGCCAAATCGCATAAACCATCAATTTGAACGTAAACAGCGATGCAGAGAGAGTGGAGGCAGCACCTGACATCATAAGGGAAATGCATATAGGGGAATCAACACAACATATTATAGAAAACATATATACACATATAGACATATGTGTATATATGTTTAGTCTGGGCCTGCATGAGTGCTGCCGGCACTGGGGAGCTACAGTTCATTGAGGGAGCCATGAATGCCAACATGTACTGTGACATACTGAAGCAGAGCATGATCTCCTCCCTTCGGAGACTGGGCCACAGGGCAGTATTTCAACATGATAATGACCCCAAACACACCTCCAAGACGACCACTGCCTTGCTTAAGAAGCTGAAGGTAAAGGTGATGGACTGGGGAAGCATGTCACCAGACCTAAACCTTATTGAGCATCTGTGGGGCATCCTCAAATGAAAGGTGGGGGAGTGCAAGGTCTCTAACATCCACCAGCTCTGAGATGTCCTCATGGTGGCGTGGAAGAGTACTCCAGTGGCAACCTGTGAAGCTCTGGTGAACTCCATGCCCATGAGGGTTAAGGCAGTGCTGAAACATAATGGTGTCCACACAAGATATTGACACTTTGGGCCCAATTTGGACATTTCCACTTAGGGGTGTACTCACTTTTGTTGCCAACAGTTTAGACATTAATGGCTGTGTGTTGAGTTATTTTGAGGGGACAGCACATTTACACTGTTATACAGACCGTACACTTACTACTTTACATTGTAGCTGAGCGTCATTTCTTCAGTGTTGTCACATGAAAATATATAATAAAATATTTACAAAAATGTGAGGGGTGTACTCACATTTGTGAGATACTGAAAAAAGTTTAAGTCATTGTAAATGTTGAATGAGTTTGACTCAATACATCTACCATGTCTGAAAGGGTGTTTTCCTCATCTCTCTAAAAGATGAATTTATATTTACAAATCAGGCATAATGAGTGATTTGTTACAATTATTCTTGATTATCCAACATTTTAGCCCCATTCCCATTCCTTGTGTTTGCAAAAAACATCTTTCTCCAAAACAAAAATATTTTCTTTATCAACATAAACCTTAATAATACTAAGATGACAACAATAAGCGTATTAGGAAGTTTGGTTGAGCATAAGCTTTTATTAATATAATCCAATCCCTCCTCATGACAGATTGATGTTTATAAGCTCATTACGTCCAAAGAACACAAAAAGCCACCTTGTATCAGAAAATGTTTATTTTGCAATCTTTATAAAAAAAACTGTAATACTGTATATTTCAGACAAGTAGGAATTTCTTAATCTAAACTAAGAATCAAATACATAGCTAGTGGTTGTAATAAAGACTCAGCTCCAGACACAATTGGCCTTCCAGTTGGGGAGCTTTATCAATACAGTAATTACCAAATTCAATGAGTCTCAAATATAATCATCTATCTCCTTCTTAAATTATTTATGGTATCACACGGCAACTCCTTCTAATTAATTTCATATAAAAGATGATTCATAGCCTCCTGTATGTTATAATCCCTGTTCATAAAAACCATCACCCCCTTGTCAGCTGGTTTAATTATTATTTCTGATTTACTCTCAAGCTCTTTTAATGCGGTTTTATGAATCTTATAAATAGTTTTTTAAGTTCCTTAAATCCTTTTTTTATCAAACAAACCCATCACTTCTGTCAGAACCATATTTTGAAAGGGACTCATTTTTAACCCGTGGAACAAAATTGCAGTTAATCTATTATAATATTATTATTATTTTTGGATCTAATAAATTTGACAAATTCCACTTTAAAGTCAATTAGTGTTCAGGATGGCACAAACCAAGTCCCTTCTGGATTGTTACCTTGTCCGGGTGAAGGGGCTTTTGTACCTTAATGAAGCTACGAGCTATACCCTGTAGGGTCACCCAAGATGGGCAGGTCATAGCAGAGTGCTCAGACAAATTGTGATCCACTGGAGAAGGAACTGGCACCTCACTCCAGCTTCTTTACCAAGAAAACCTTATGAATAAGACACAAGGGGCCTCATTCAATTGAGATTTGGCCAGTTGAATAGGGCTCTATATAAGCACAAAGCATTCTTTTTTTTCCAGAAGTTTTTAGTTAGTGAACTTTTATCCAAAACCAAGCTCTTCACTAACTAAAAACTTCTGTAAAAAAATATATGTTCTGTGCTTATATAGAGCCCTATTCAATTGGCCAAATTGCAATTGAATGAGGCCCAAGATATGCTTGGAATGCTGCAGTCCATAGGGCCACAGAGATTCAGACACGATTGAATGACTAAACAACAACAACTTTTTGTAGGCAGCTATATGTCAGAAATATTGACAACCAGGTTATTTACCTTTACAGTCCTGCTTCTTGCTTCAGGTGAACATGGAGGAGTTTTTTCCTCCTCCATGTTTTCTCTGTATTCTCTTTTGTTTATCTGTGAGAACTGCTGATTTTCTAAAGCCTACTGGTTGTTGTTGGTTTACATTAGATTCTGAGGTTGAATGGCTCATAAAATGAATTATTTTATTGCCCCTCTCCAATCTTCCATTAACATGCCAGGTATGCACTTGATTCATAATCACGGATGTCCCTTTTATATCTTTTAAAGGGATATGTAAGTGAGCTGAATTATGAGTGTGTGAAAACATATAGTTTTGCATGGAGGAAGTAAAGACTGAAACATTTGTATCACAATCTGGCGGTTGCTGTCTGTTTTTTTCTCTCTGCCTGTCTCCTTATGGGCAATTTCAGCTGTGACCCCGCCAACCATTATTTCCTTTAGAGGTCACACACTGCACCCTGCAGGGTACACTTTATGTAAGCTTCCTAAGGGTGTGCACATCCACATATCAGTATCTAGCATATAAAGATGTAAGTACATTCAACTTTTCAATATAATACATATTTTTCTACTAATCAGTAGCTATTTTTCAGGAAATATTTGAAACCCAGGAAACTTACATATGCCTTTAATTTCCTTTGCAGAGTTTCCTTGTTCAAGCTATCCATCATTTAACATGGAACACATGCGACAATATGCAAATTTGGTGTTTTTTATTTTATAACATTCCTTTTTCTTATAAAACAACTTTCCAGTACAATAAACCTGCCATTTAAATGAATGATAGAACAAGACGAAGTTGAATTTTGACAAAGTAATGTGAAATTGTATTAGGGAGAACCGTTTCCACTTTAATTCCTGGATTAATCCACATATTTATCAATTTATGTCTAATATATATTATTTTCAGTTTGGAAAGCAACATTCAGATTCAAAGGTGAAAATAAGGCTAGCACAGTGTACAGTGATAAAAAAAAAATTCTGGACATTTTATTTTAAGTAACAAGAGAGATGAAACGCTGAGTTGATGCAATTTGACATGTACAACTACCAGTGCATTATTTAGATCTAATTCAATCTTTATTAGCTTTTGTATTGCAATGGGTAACTGATTGCCACCATTTGCAACCAGTTCCTTATTACTTTGTGATTCTCGTTGGTGGTGGATGAAAGAGAGTGAAATCCCAAACAAATTGGAAATAACCAAATAATAATAAAAGTTAGCTTGGGTTACGTGATGAATGCAGATTACGTGCTTGGCAATATATGTAGAAGAGCATCTCAAGTTTGCTGTAAAAGGCCCAGTCTGCACAATCCTCAGAGCAAGACGGAGGCAGTTGATCAAGTCACTTCTAATCAGACCAAGGTATTAACCAGTTTATATACCCTTTACAAAGTCAGAATACTGTTCCTAAAGAGGCTGTAACACCATGGCCCCTATTCAATTGCAAACCCGCAGTTTACGTTATACAGGCCGGATGTCTGCGGGCCTGAACTCTGCTACAATTACAGTGCGAATCAATTGATCAAGCCCGCAATTTACAGGCCAAAAGCCAAAACTTTAAAACATGCAATCAGAAATAAGATTTCAGAGCATGATCATGATCAATTAAGCAAGCCCGTAACTGCCCATTAAGAAACAGCCAATAGTAAATGAGACCGTCATCTTTACGTCAGTAAAACATGGAGGTTACATGTCAATTAGCGTTTACAGTTCCCATATGTGATCAGACTCGCAATTCAGTACAAAATATTAAAAATGAATGTTCTAGTCCATGTGGGTGGCCTGATATGTATTAACTCATTGATTCCCGAGATTGACATGACACCGAAATTAAACATAAAAAATATATATATATTGCAGATTGTTGTGCAATTAATTCTAATGTCTATCATCGCTTTCCTCATCTTTTAAAGTGCAGTATTGATTTTTTATTTGCATTTACAGTGCTAAAAACAGTTGTTTAACCCCCTTGTGAGTCCTTTCTGGTACCTGTAGGATTTTCTTCTACATTTGCCATTTACGGGTGTGAAAACATTTGCGTCCTTGAGGAATTGTAGCAATTGAACAGCGATTTGCGATTTTAGCAATTGTAACTTTTGCAGGCTTGAAAAATCAAAGGCATTGATGGGTTGTAAGTTACGATTTTGAAAAACTGCAGAGATTGCGGCTTGCTAAAAGACGCCAATTGTATAGCAAATTAGTTTACGGGATCCATTACAGGCTCCATTAACTTACAAGTGCTCAATTGAATAAGGGCCCATGCTTGTAACATATTGGGTCCAGTAACTACAGCACCGTATATGGTTTAGTGGGTTTGACTACAGTTTCTTGTGACTTTAGGGTTGATGTATACATATCATTATGCACCCTCATTTGCCTGGTGATATTGCGGCTTTGTGATTATACATTTCCTGGCATTGTAACGACTTCTTAGCCTTAGAAAAATGATGAAGCATATACTCCTACAAATGTTGTTTGTCTCACATATGGTCTGAGATGCACCATTTTGTCATGTACATACATACCATACCCATCCTCATCATACACTTGGTCACCATCAGCACCAAAATAGATACATCCTGTGCCACTTTACAAGGACACATCCAGTTGGGGAGGATGTTGAAAGAAGCAGGCTCAGTAAAGAAAATTATATTACTACAGAGAGCAATACATAAATAGGTGTAGAATCCATGGTTCCACAAACAGTAGTAGTCCTTACATCAGTAACTCACAGTTAAAAACTTAAACGATAATTGTTGATTTGGGAGACAGACAAAATAAACTATGGATTCGAAACATTGAACAAAAAGCAGAAAAATAAATGTATTAACCAACATAAAAAATATTAAAAAAACTTAAAAAGTGTTATCTCTGAAGCTCACATAATTACATACAAAATAAAATCTCATAATCTAAATAAAACAGAATCTATAGATTCTACACATGCACCTGGTCCCCCCCCCCCCCCCAAATCAGCATGGAGCATTTGGGGACCAATTTTAACCCATTATTCACCTTCTTTGTCTTCGTCAGCCAATCGGAGAATACTGATGTCAGCCCCAAAGTCACTGCTGGGATGTGACCACTTGCCTGGTACCAGTTTTGTTATGAGAATGCATAGCGCCTTCTTACATGGTGCCACACTACATATCCCAGGCTTCTTTAGAACACAAACAGTAACACCAGAGTTTCATACAAATGGTTCAGCCTTTGTTTCCTCCCGGTTGGCCAACATTTTATACTAATCAAGCCTGGGTTTGGAGGGGGTGTTTACTCTAATTTCCAACTGTCAGAAATTACCCAAAATTTTGCTAACTTTAAAGAACATTTGTAAATGTTTATTTGGGTTTTCCATGCAACAATTTTGTTTGCATTTGCTACTAATTCTTTTCTATCAGATGCACTCATAATCCAGGAAACTTAAATATGCCTTCAACTGAGAGATTAAAGGGGACATTTCACCTAAACACAAGTTGTCTTATACGAAAAATTTCACTTGAAGAAGAAGTTCAAATATATGTGGGAAAGTTTTAGCACTTGCTTTTTATTGCTACAAGACAACTGTTAGGTGTTATGAGCTGCTGACGAACACAGATATAGACGATAACTTTCACAGCTTAGAACTCAGCTGCAGTTTGATTGGCTCTTTAACTCAGCATTCTAGGTGTCAGTGACAAAAATCAAATTTAAAATGGCAGATTCTTTCTCCACAGACATGGAAGAGTAACTAAACAATTTCTGTAATTCTGACATTGTTTTGACATTGTAAATTATAAGAGTGGTCTTTATTATACAATAAACTCAATTTTATACCCTGTAATATCTTTTAAGTCTATAAAAGAAAGGCAAGAAAATAATGTACAATAATAATATTATTACTAATACTTAATCTTTGTTACTGGACATTCACTCAACTCTTCAGAGTCAAAGGGATACAGCAATCATCAGCAATCATCAGTCTGCTTTTTATATGAAAATAACCTGTTATATACAGTAGAAGCTTTTAAAATCTTACCAATCTTTTCCCCTCTTTGTCTGGAGAATGGCTGCTTTTCCAGTTATTAATCCAGCAGACATTTAACCTGCTGTCTAAAATCTGTGCAGAAGGGTCATTTATCTAGCAGTCAGATGGATTTGTTGTAGAAAATCTATATACTTTATGTACTGTTATTTTCATCACTGTGAGCATTTAAATTGACCCTTTTTAACCTTACATTGTGTTTTCCTTAATAACCTTTCTGTAACTTTGCTTTTAGAGTAATAACAGGATATTTGGAAAATGGAGCATCTGATAAGCAGGCACAAGTAAAGACACACTTTTACAGATATATATATATATATATATATATATATATATATATATATATATATATATATATATATATAGACATATACAGACACTAGCTCTCAGAGACACATAAATCACACGTCTAAAGACTTATAAGTAGACTCACTGTGACAAATTATCAGTCTCCAATGGGTTTGTGCCAATGTTTCCAGCACTTTGATGGAGAACAGAATATTGGAGGTTTTTAATACATTTCCAAAGTTTAATATTAGACAGTATCACAAAAGTTTAAACTAAAACAAATCAAAGAAAATAACAGGCATAGCTTCAAACGAAGCACTTCCTTTACTTATAGACTGTTCCTCACTATTTGGCTTCCATCCAGCTATATCGGGGTTGAGCAAAAACATAAAACAAATAGTCCAATAATTATTCAAAATCACTGGCCTGTATCCTTCACAACTCCAGGTCTTCACTCTGCTGCAGAATGATAATCAACTACAAACTGCTGTCTCTCTCTCTCTCTATCTCTCTCTCTTTCTCTCTGTCTTTTCCCAGCTTCAGGCAAAACACCTCTCTGTATTTCTCTCTTTCTTCAACTTAAACTCTACACATACTCCTCTGTGTGTGTGTCTAATGAACTTCAGCTTCACATAGTTCTCTAACAGCCTCATACAGGCTGCAGGCCGTAAACACAGCCTCATTGAGACTGCCAGCTGCAGTCGAAATGGCCACACCCAAATTCCAGAAGCAGACTTAAATCAAGTCTGATCATATGCACCTAACTCTTTCAAACCTCCTGGTGAAAGGGGGCTTTGAAAAGTCTGTGGCTCACATAAAGACACAAAAGTAGACGAGTTAAAACTAAGTACTTCTACACTAATAAGAGAACATACAATTATACTTAAAGTGGTACCTTGGTTCTTGTCCTTAATCCATTCCGGACGGCAGGATGAGTTCCAAACAGGATGAGTTCCAAACAGGTTGAGTTCAAAACAAGCATTTCCCATAGGAATCAATGTAAATTTAAATAATCTGTTCCGGACCCCAGATTTTAGTTTGGACTGATGGTCTTGTTTCTGGATACAAAACCTTAAAACTAAACAGGCATAACTAAAAGACACTAATTACATCAAATAACAAATAATTTAACTACACGTCAACTGTACTGAGAGGATTTGATGATAGCAATGTAGTGGAGGAGAAGGAGGAGACATTCTGCACTTGGGCTCTTGCACAGGCTGCACTTTGGTTCTTAGAGGCACAGGCTACACTTGGGCACTTGCACAGGCTGCACTTTGGTTCTTACATGCACAAGCTTTGGTTCTTACAGGCACAGGGTGCACTTGGGCTTTTAAAGGCACAGGCTGCACTTGGGCTTTTGAAGGCACAAGCTGCACTTTGGATCTTACAGGCACAGACTGCACTTGAGCTTTTACAGGCACATGCTGCACTTTGATCCTTTCAGGCACAGGCTGCACTTGGGCTCTTATAGGCACAGGTGGCACTATGCTCGTTCCAGGCACAGGCTGCAAATTTGATCCTTTCAGGCACAAGCTACACTTTTGTCCTTTCAGGCACATGCTGCACTTGGGCTCTTACACATACAGACTGCACTTTGGTTCTTTCAGGCAAAGGCTGCACTTTGATCCTTTCAGGCACAGGCTGCACTTACCATGTAATCTCTGCCTATATTATTTTCTTTTTTTAAGAAAAATTATAAATATTCACTCAGTGCACTTAAATCAAATTATATTTTTTAAGTTAAAAGTTTTGTTCTGTATTGTATTTAATCTAACATTTTATTTTTATAAATAATTATAATTTTACATTATCTTACTAGTGTAGTGTTGCGCTCTTTATTTTTAAATAGATTCTGTATGTCGCATATACTGTATGTAGAGTAGCAGCCAAAGAGTTTCCTTTTTCTGAAAGTGTGTGTTTCATAGGAATATAGTTTCCTTTTCTTTAATAATTTTAATTTATTTTTGTTTATTTCCCTTATTATTTCATTTTTTTTTGGCATTATGGGGTAGTTGCTATTATTATTATCCTGTATTTGTAATGCGTCAACATATTACATAGCGCTATACAGGGACATCCATAAAGACACGCATAAAGACGTGTCTATCAGATTCCCTTGTGGTCCAGTGGTTAGGATGCTTTCACCACTGCAACCTGGGTTCAATTCTAGTCAGGGAACCAAGAGGTCACAACACCTTGAAGCCGAGCAGGTTTGGGCCTCATCAGTACTTGGATTGGAGACCACCAAGGAATACCAGGAGCTGTATGCTGTGGCCCACTGGAGAAGGAACTGGCAACCCACTCCAGTATCTGGAGCTGACAACCCACTCCATGAATAGCAAGTGGATCAGTATGGTGTGTTACAGTCCATGAGCTCACAGAGAGTCGGACACAACTGAACAACGCAAACAAAACAAAACGTAGAGACATCTGCACAGCAGACTCACAGAGATAATTCCCATGCAAAACAAGCATTCACGCCTCTAATATACAATTTCTATTTGTTTCATTTTTACCTTCCAGAACTAATGAACTGATTTCATGACATTCACAGGGTGATTTAAGTGGTAATTAAAACCCAACTCATCAGACATTCCTTTCATCACAGCACAACTCATTCTCACATCCTTATCTTATTTATTGACTGAGTTTGTTTTTTCAGCCTTAAGAAAACACAGCTCTGAATTTAGCAAAGGGATATCCTTAAAGACTCCAAACAATGCACCTTCAAGGCAATTTGTCACAGGAAGCTGCTCTTTATATTAGCACAAGTCAGTTATTGGAGCATTTTGTGCTATATCGCACCAAAACGGCATATCAGAGAGCAGATGGAACATGTAAATGAATTGAGGGCTTACTGTGCACAGCTTGTGGTGCCATGTACAAGCGAGGAAGTCATGCACATCAATTTACTTTGATACTGTACAACGGTATGGCTCAATAATAGGCTGGAAATACTGGACAACTGGACAATGAAAACAATACACATGTCTGGAAACTTTGACTACAAGCAAAAAAAGTGGAACAGCTAATTTCTAATTTTTCCAGGGAACCTTGCTTTGTCATGATATGGCCAAAATAATTGAGCTTTAGCCTCATGATCATACCTTCCAGTGAACAGTTTGTTGTGATTTCCTGTAGTGTTGATTTATTGGATCTTCTTGTAGTCCAAGAGACTCTAAACAGTTTTCTTCAACATCACAATTCAAATGACGCATTGTAAAATATCCAATTAATGCTACTTCCCTCCCTTTTCTCTCCTCGTTCAAGCCTCCCTATTCTGATAGATAAAGATAAGCATACCCTCAGGCTCCAAGCAGCCAGGCAGTGATGACGATAGATAAGATGGAGCCGTCTACATACAAAGAAAATCTTCATAAATTAATAAATCTTGTTAGTTTGTTACATACTGCACAAACGTGATGTTTTTCTTGAACTATAATTGTCATTGAATAGTCAGCATACAAGTTGCACACCCCAATGCTACAAAACAGGCAAATACCCAGTCATAGAGCCTCATCCAATTGAGAAATCGTAGCTTACAGGGAGACCATAATCTAGCCCGTAAACTAATTTGCTATTCAATTGGCATCTTTTGCGAGCTGCAAACGGTCTACGTGTTACAGGCTTGAAATTCTTGCGGTTGTTACAACTGTAACTTACACTCCATCTTAACCTTTGATCTTTCACGTCCGCAAGAGTTATGATCGATAAAATCGCAAATCGATATTCAATTGCTACAATTCATCAAGCCCGCAAATGTTTTCACACCCGTAAACGTCAAATGTAGAAGAAAATAAGAGTATGAGATGGGACCCGCAAAGGGGTTAAAGACATGTCAGTAGCACTGTAAATGCAAATAAGAAACCAATACTGCGTTGTAAATAACGGGGAAAGTGATGACAGACATTAGAAATAATTGCACAACAGTCTCAAGCTCTCAAATCGGCAATACATTTTTATTTTATTTTTATGTTTCATTTTGGGGTTATATCGATCTTGGGAACCAATGAGTTAATACATATCAGGCCACCCACATGGACTAGAACAGTATTAGCATTTATTTTTATTATTTTGTATTTTGCTGTTTTGCACATATCGGACCTCTAAACGCTAATTGATTGACATGTAACCTCCATGTTTTACTGCCGTAATGATGACGGTCTTCTGTTCTATTGGCTGTTTCTAAATGGGTAGTTACGGCCTTGATTAATTGATCATGATCACGCTCTGAAATGCTACTTACGATTGCCTGGTTTACGGTTTTCGGGGGCTTGTTCAATTGAATCACTCCGTAATTGTAGCAAAGTACAAGCCCGCAGTATGCCCGCAGACATACCGCCTGTATACTGTGGCCCTCATTCAATTGCAATTTGGCCAATTGAATAGGGCTCTAAATAAGCACATAACATATTTTTTTAAAGAAGTTTTTAGTTAGTAAACATCTATCCAAAAGCAAGGTTTTCACTAACTAAAAACGTATTTAAAAAAAAAAATGTTATGTGCTTATTTAGAGCACTATTCAATTGGCCAAATCGCAATCGAATGATGGCCTGTGAGTTGCGGCCTGGCAATTGAATGCGGCTCATAGACTTTGGTCTAAGAATCTTAGCCATGTTTCATTGCAAACTTCCAGAGAAAGCAAGTAAGCAGAGATTGAATAAGGATGTGGAACTAGTTTTTTTTAAGAAATGCAGACGGCAAGCAGCTGGCTCCGTGACCTATAAGACGTGCTAATGAATTCTCCTGTGATACTGTTTTTTGAGCCAAGAGCAGATGGGACTTTTTGCGCTACATTCAAATAATATAGTTAATTTGCTAAATATAGGCTTGCTGGATTGGAAAGGTAACAGCTAAGAGATTGCACATTCTTGAAGGTAAAACTCAACAGAAATACACCTATATATAAAAGAATCCAGACAACCATCCGGTCGAAATCACTACCCTAGCTAGCGATGCTGTAATTCAATATTTTTAGTATCTAATTTATAGAACTAATGGTAATTGGGTGGGGTGGGGGTGTTTTATTAACCCTTTAAGTGAGAAATTACATTTCTAAGTTGTTTTGCATTGTCAAATAACACTTTATGTAAAAAAAAATAACAAACTCTAAAGGTGTTACTTATGCTATTATATGCTGTCCTGGACATTCATTGATGTTTCCTAATACATACCCTATGTGCTAGTGTATGTTTGTTGTTAACTAGATGCTGTATAGATGGAACAAATAGAAAATAGATGGACAGATACAGAGGTATAAAGATAGAGAGACAAATATAAATAGATAAAAAGACAGGGAGCTAGACTAGACATTAAGTTAGATAGGTAGATAGCTAGATAGATAAATAGTTATATATATATATATATATATATATATATATATATATATATATATATAAAACTAGCTATATATATATATATATAAACAGAGAAAAAACATATAAAGACAGACAGAAAAACAGAGAGATAGAGAAATATTCAGACAGATAGAAAAAAACAGAAATAGACAGGTAGAAAGACAGAAGAGAAATAAATGAACAGACTGATTTACAGGTAGATAGATATGTGTGTTTAATTATATTCATATATATATATATATATATATATATATATATATATATAGTAAATAAATAGTACATCTGTGTTCACATTTGAATGTCTAAAGTGGTTTAAAAATCTGCTTCCAGCTCAGAATTCCAAGAAAATCTGTTATTACACTGCATTCTGGGAAGCTGAGCTGGGACATGCAAATGTTCCCACAAATGCCTCACTCTTCAATCCATAGCCATTATCAAACATGGCTTCCTTTAAGCTTATGCATGCTGTATTACACAGCTTTAATGCAAAACCAAGGTTGGATTAAACACAAGCTGAGAATCCTATCCATGTACAGCTGTTTCAGGCTTACTGGCTATCATCAGCATGGAGCGGGATCTCAGCCTGTGTTGTGGATCTTATGAGTAGGTAGTTCACCACAACAATATGGTGGGCAAAAGAGCGATAGAAGCCTCCACCGTACAGTAGTACAGTAAATGAATAGTACATCTGTGTTTTATATATATATATATATATATATATATATATATATACATATATATATATATATATATATATATATATATATATATATATATATATATATATATATACATGTAGTATAGTGTTGGGGCCAGCTCGACAGCACCAGCCCCCGCACCCCATAGAGGAAGTGACCAGAAAGTGAAGCGCGCACGTCTTAGGACTGTCTAGCCCAGGAGGTAAGGAAAGGGGAGCAGCTATGGAAATTGGTCTTGGGGAGGGATATTTTATGGGACGGGGCCTTGGGAAGGGCACCATGTGAGTTGGTACTGGGGTGGCCCAATGCTAAAAAAAAAAATGTTATTCACACTGAGGCCCTTCTTTCTCTAGCTCCGCCATTGTTTTTATCTGTCTTTTTAAATGTTTCTTACTAAATATGATAAATATATTTTTAGATACAAAAACAATAAAATGACAACATTTACATGGCACTCAAGCATAAATATTAATTACAAATACAATATATATGTATGATATGATTTATATGATTTTCTTCCTGTACACATAACCCACTTGGAGCCCTCATCTCCTCCTTTACATTTTCTTATCATATCTTTGTTCTCAACACCTAAATCTTCTTCTCTTGCCCTTCATTTATTACTCGCACACACATTACCCTGCTCTATATATTGATATACGAGACACTACTAGTGTAATCTATATACACTTAATGTGCACATATTGCTTTGTAATGTATTTTCTAAGTGCTGTAATCCTAGCATTTCCCATGTGATGTCATTGTCCTCATGAATAATAAATAACTGCGCATTCTACAACTTAAAAAATATTCTGGAATTATTTATATTGCAGGAAAACATAACTGAAATCCCAAGATCGCCATCCTCTGCCTTTAAAACATGAATGATTAAAATACCACTTAATTTTCTGAAAATACCACATTTAGGTTCATTCTATTTATCGATTACTACAAGAATGAGGCTACTGAGACAATGGGACCGAATTACCCATGTTCTTAAATGTTGCAAAGGTGCCCTAATGCCTATTTTATTAAGGCTTTTGGAGAAAAACGGCAATTCAGAGAAACGTATTCAGTCTCAGGAGTTATGATATGTTTGCCTTGGTATTATACGCTCTCTAGATTACTTTGATCTAGATTCACCACCTATCTATAACACATTTAAAAAAGCAGAGTGCTTTAGTTGTACAAAAAAAGCATTAAATGCAAACATTATTTATTTGAATGCTTTAACTAGGTTACTTAATTTATTTTATCCTGCTCAGTGTGATTGTTAAAGAACATTTGCACTTTACTTACTTTTAAGAAGCCCCACAGAATAACAGATTCTCGTCTTTTGAAGCCTCCTTCTTTCCTCCTGTGTCTCATGCATGTCATTATCTGCTTGTTATCAGCATGAGATACTGGCAGTGTGAAGCCTCTCCCCTGAGGCTGTGGCTTTGATCACAACGGTGAAACATTTCCTGCTATATGCCCACCAAGCAGTTGCACGATCCTTCATCGATCTGCCCACTCCCACGCCCATCTGACTATCTTCTTGACCCAAGTTTGCTCACTTTGTTTATTGGGTTATTTATGATTTAGGGTGCGGGTTTGGGTTTAGGGTTAGGGTTTATAGTTTATTATTATTATTTCCTGTATTTGTAACACACCAACATATTCTGTAGTGCTGTACATGGGTAAGTTCACGTCAAAACAATATTAAAAAAATGAAGAAACTTTGAAGAATGGAGGGCCCTGTCTTTGAGCTTAAAATCAAGTGTACACAGAGCTTCCACTAAAGCACATAGCAAGACTAAAAACTTGCAGACTTACAATCTAAAGTGTTAGGGATTAGGCTTTTGGGTTAAGGATTAGGGTTAATGTTTGGGGTGTATGGTTAGGATCAGGGCTTAGGTTTTAGGGGTTAGGATATTGGATCATGGTTTAGGATTATGGTTTAGGGTTAAGGTTTAGGGTAAGGGTTTAGGGTTAGGGCTTGAATTTAATGTTTAGGGTTAGGGTTAAGGGTTAGAGTTTAGGGTTAGGGTAATCGCATATAACACATAGTAAAATAGTGGGTTGCAGTAGTGGCAGATAACACATAGTAAAATAGTGAGTTAGGGTGGTGGCAGACCATAGTAAAATAGTGACAGGCAGATAACAAAAAATATATTTTTCTGCACACAGATAAAGGCAGAGAGAGCATCTGATTGATGTGAGATGAAGTGGTGCAATATGGGGGTGAGAGCAGAGATCGGAAATACATTTAACTGTCATGCCCTATACTCCCTTTTAGCAATGTACCATAATAAAACTATTTAGGATAAGATATTATTAACATTTAAACACAAAGTCATTGAGAATAACTGGAAAAATGTACTGGGATATGCCTCTGCCTGCGCCAGAAGAAAATGTGAATTGTAATTAAATATTATTTTATTTACTGGTATGTAATGTTCTATTGGGAATTTCATCAAAGAAATTAATAAAAAAAAAGTTTTTGAGGGGAACTGCAGCAATGTGGCCCCCCAGAGCAGGGCCCCAGTGCATTGCACCGAGTTTACCGGCGGTAGATCCGCCCCTGCTTTCTGTCCTGGGAGTTGAGTTATCCCCATCAGATTTTTTGGGGCTCATGGTGTCAACTCACAAAAGCTGCTCCTTGCAAACGCAAAGTCAAGAGATTTAGCAAACATCAAGGTGAGTTTGATTGGGTGATCAAATCTATCTATTTCCACAGAATATGAATTGAGCGTATAATTAAAGTAAACTTAAACTTACTTATTTTAAAACGTTTTATGTTTATTCCTTGTAACTCCATTTCTAGCTCTGCTCAAGCACTACATTCCTCCTTTGCTGATCAGTCACTCTTGGAGCATTCTTTGTAAATTATGGGGGTCTTCCTCCAGGCTCTGTGACTGAGCCCAGAAGTAGCTCTGGGAACAGCCATGCAACAAAGGAGGAAGTGTAGTGCTTGACTAAGAGCTGCAAATTGAGTCAGATTGAATAAAAATAAAACATTTTAAACATAACTACGTTTAACTTTTTTTTACTAATATGTACAACTCTCATTCTTTGGCTTTTGCCTCTCTTTCATTTTGCTGTCCATTAACCTAATCTGAATCCCTTTCTGTCATCCCTGATTTAGTGCTATATGGCCAGTATTTTTTGTTCCGATTCCTATGTTGTATTATATTCTGGTTGGAGAAATCTCTTCATATTATCAGCTCTGTAGAGTAAAGCCCTCCCTGGAAGAAAGTTTTAATGCGTCCCATGTATACAGCTACTTATTATTGATTGATAGGGACAAGCATTCATTATTATTATAATTATAGAATATAATTACAGTTTATTCAGCAATGGAATAATCATATTAAACAATAAATCCCGCTATGATATATTTTTAGATACAGATGTTCACATACAATGATAAGGATAGGGGCTCAATGCACTAAGGTTTGTATCCGAGTAGACAACAAGAAGATAAAGGAGGTATAAATAAATAAAGAGAACAAGAAATACAGGGAACTACAAAATGCTCATTTTATGGTAAGTAAACCAAAAGCCCATATAGTCTGCCCATTGCATGTACCTAAAAAGCTTGGCTTAAAAAAAACTCCCAATGGTCTTATGTTTATCCCAAGTATACATAGCGTCTGTTTTGTGTTTTCCTGTCACCTTCATTGGAATAATTACCACTAAATATTTCACCTTCCAACTTATTATGACCTCCTGTTCTTGCATTCCTCGTTTTTCTGGAAGATACTATTCTCCTGAACACGATTTAATCCTTTGATATATTTAAAGTGTTCTGTCATATATAATAGGTGATTATTGGCAACAATTGGCTGTGTTGTTTCTAGTGTAAAGCCATATGAAACTGAAAAGAGTGAGCACGTGCTGTAAGCTCCTAGGCTGTTTATACTAATTACTTCCTGCACACAATCAGTCTTATCAGTCTATATCTCTTTTTCTCTCATCTGCTAAGCTAAACATATCCAGACCATGAAAATTTTCCTTATAAGTTGGCTTTTAGACCATGCACCATTATAGTTGTCCTCTTTTGAATTGTTTCTAATTTGTTAATATCCTTTTGGATGTATGGTCTTTAGAACAGTATATTTTGCAGAGCTTCATCCTTGGCGGCCTTTTAAAGGGCCAGTCAAGGGGCACTCCAATTCCCCACCTGGTGGTGAGGGGAAAACTGTAAAGAAAATTAAACATTAAATAAGGAGGTGAAGATCAATTGAATCCTCATGAGGGGATACCGAGCAGAGTACACCAACTACAGATAAACTCATCTATCCCCCCAATAGACAAAGCCCGGACACAGGAGTGCACCAGCATCCGGAAAATGGCCTGGCGTGACAATGGAACCTCCTCAGCTAAACACTGCTTCCTGGACTTATATATAGCCAACTTGGCTATATATAAGTCAGGTCACATAGTTACATAGTTACATAGTAATTGAGGTTAAAAAAATACTTTTAGTCCATCAGGTTCGACCTTTTAAGATCTCATCTGAGCTGCAATATGCAGGTTAGTTGTTAATTGATCCAGAGGAAGGCAAACAGAAAAAAAAACAAGTGAAACTCAGCCAATCGTCTCAAAAATAAAATAAAAAATTCCTTCCTGATCCAGATACTGGCTATCGGATTCCTCCCTGGATCAATACTATCTCTCTAATTAACCAGGATAACCCTGAATGCCCTTTAAAAAAATGTATATCCTGTTCCTTTTTAAAGTTATCTATTGAATCCGCTGTCACTACCACCTTTGGTAGAGAATTCCACAGATTAACCACCCTTACTGTGAAGAACCCTTTTCTTTCTTAAAGGTGAACTCTTTTTACTTCTAATCTCAAAGGATGTCCTCTTTTCAGTTGAAAACCTCTTGTCAGAAAAAGAGCTCACTTGACAAATCTTTATACTGACTCTGGATATATTTATATAATGTAATCATATCCCCTCTTAGACACCTTTTGTTTCTTCATAATTTAGCCCCTCCATTCCCCTTATTAGTTTTGTTGCCCTCCTCTGTACTTTTACCAGCTCTAAAATGTTCTTTTTATGAAGTGGTGCCCAAAATTCTATTCCATATTGCAAATGAGGGCGTACTAGAGATTTGTTTAGTGGCAGAATTATATTTGCTTCTATACCCTTCTTAACACATGCTAATATTTTATTTGCCTTTGCAGCTGCTGCTTGGCTTTGAGCACTGTTACCTAGGTGGTTGTCCACAAGCACTCCCAAATCCCTTTCAATATCTGATACCCCTACATTTGCTCCATTAAGATTATAAATTGCATGGCTATTTTTCCTTCCCAGATGCATAACTTTAAATTTTTTAAATGCATTAAATCTTGTCTGCCATTTAGATGCCCATTCCCCTAATTTATGTAAATCCCTTTGAAGGGAAAGTACATCATTATCTGATTTAATCACCTTGCACAACTTCGTGTCATCAGCCGCAAGTTGCTTTCCTATTCTAATAGCCTGCGGCCGAGGGCTCCGACTGGCTTGCGGCCGACGCCCTGCATTCCCTTGCGGCCACCCCCGCCACAGCTCACTGCAGAGAAATCCTTTGATCTCACGCGGCCACATGAAACCACCCATCCCTATGCAAATCCTCCGATCACCCTTCCGTCAACCCTGTAAAACACCCAAAAATGGCCGCAGCTTACTTCCACCCTGGAGCCATCGCAAGGGCTGTGGAGCCCTTGCATACCCTCAAATTAAGCCACCTGCTGGCTGCAGGGGACCCAATCGAGACCCCTGCAGTGTCCCTACATTAACCCCATAACGCAGGGGTCCCAATTGTGACCCCATACAGTGTCCTAACACTAACCCTATATTGCAGGGGTCTGAACGGGACCCCTGCAGGGTCCCAACATTAACCCTATAATGCAGGGGTCCCCATCATGACCCTGCAATGTGCACACATTAACCCTTGCTGCAGGGGTTCGATCGGGACCCCTGCAGGCTCCCCACGTTAACCCTTACCTTGCTGCAGAAGGTCCTAATCGTCACCGATCGTGACCCCTGCAGCATCTAGGGGGTTGGAATTTCCCGCCATGGGTCCTTAAAGGGCCTGTGGCACACTAATAATTACCCACCAAAGCCACGGGGGAACATAAAATTAACCCCATCACTCATGAAGATCAATATAGCCCCCCCATGAGACTAAAATTGACATAGACAGCAGCCAATCAAAAGGCACAGATGCTTGTAGGCAATCATAATGGGATACACCCCTACGGGGTGTATCCCATTGTGATTGGCTGAAGACAATAGTGCCTTCTAATTGGTTTAAAAAGGTTTATCACATTCTGATTGGCTCACACCTTGGTGCTCTCTGATTGGCTGAAATTTGATTGACAGCCATTTTAGCCAATCAGAAGGCGCCATTCTGTTTTTTTTTTACCGGAAAATGTGCTAGAAGGTTTATTAGTGTCGGGAAGCTCCTGCAGGGAGGAGCTCCGTTAGTTTTTTGTTTTGTTTTTAGAACTGCGTTTTTTCTCAAGGGCCCAGCCAGGGAAGAAAAGGACAAGGACGGGGACATGGCACCAAGGTAAGTTTAATATTTAGAATGTTTAGTTTATTATGTTTTTTGTATTTGTGTACTAATGTAATGTTTCTTTTTTTTTCAGGGCCCAAGCCGGAGAAGACAAGAAGAAGGTTGGGGACATGGTGGAAAGGTAAGTTTAATATTTAGAATGTGTATTTTTTACGTTGTGTTTATTTGTGACTAAATTTATGTTTCTTTTTTTTCCTAGGGGGTGCAACCTGCTGAAGGGACATCTGAGCAAGGTAAGTGGTCTTATTTATTCGATTTTACTTTAGATTTAGGCTTTTTAATGTATTGTAGATAGGGTTTAATGTATTATAGTTAGGGGGTAATGTTTTATAGATAAGGGTAGTGTAGGTGTTAATAAGTTAGGGTAGGTGTTAGGTAGGTAGGGGTTAAAAGGGTAGTGTAGAGGGGGGTTAGTTTAGTTTTAGTGGTTTATTTGGGGGAGAATAGTGTAGTGTAGTGTTTGTACTTAGTGTCATGAGGGTCCTGGAGGACCCTCATGGCACTTATGGAGGTTATTGATAGGGTTCTTATTGTCCTATGAGGGTAATCATCGACCCTTATGGGACTGATTGGCTTAAATAGAGGCTTACAGGGGTCTGTATGGAGCCCCATATATGATGGGGTCAGATGGAGGCTTATGGGGGTCTGTATAGACCCCATAAGTGATGGGGTGAAATAGGCTTAGATGGGGTTAAATAGGCCTAGATGTGGTTAGATAGGCTAGATGGGGTTACATAGGCTTAAATGGGGTTATATAGGTCTAGAAGGAGTTACATAGGCCCAGATGTGGTTAAATAGGCCTAGTTATGGTTAAATAGGCCCAGTTAGGGTTATTAGGTCCACATAGGGTTAAATAGGACCAGTTAGGGTTAAATAGGCCCAGTAAGGGTTAAATATGCCCAATTAGGGTGATTAGGTCCATATATGGTTAAATAGGCCTAGTTAGGTTTATATAGGACCAGTTAGGGTTAAAAATGTCTAGAATGTGTTAAATAGGCCCAGTTAGGGTTATTAGGTCCAGATAGGGTTAAATAGGCACAGTTAGGGTTAGATAGGCCCAGTTAGGTTTAAATATGTCTAGAAGGAGTTAAATAGGCCCAATCAGATTACTCCCTGGAATAATATTTAGCATTGAATGATACATTTAAATTGTATATCAAAAGCTCCTCCTCCTCTTAACATGAACTTTGAAATATATGCAATTAAACAACTTGGCACGTTTTTTTAAAACAATAGTAACATTATAAACAGTAACATAATGAAGTAACATTTAAACTCTTATTGTTGTAAAATGCAAGTAAAGTGTTTTGTGGGGCTAATCATGGTAAAAGGCTACTTCCATAAAATTTTAATCTGTTATTTTGTCGTTGTTGATTTTTGATGGTTGACATTTCATTCTTATTGTTGTAATTTGTGAAAATGGCACATAGAGTTTCCTATGTGAAATAGTGATTCTCTAAAAAGAGAACACCAGACATTAAAGTTCGTCCGCGGAGTGTACCACTGTTCTCTATGTTTTTTGCCATTTTATAGAGTTTCTTATGGAAATAGTGGTGCTCTAAAAAGAGTCTGAGTGACATAAAATGTCATTCTTGAAATTAAACCACTGTTCTCTATATTTGTTTTTTGTTTGTTGTTGTACATTTCTTCTTGAAATTAAATTATTTTTTCAAAATGGCACATAGCCTATGTGAAATAGCGGTCCTCGTAAAAGAGTCCCTAATTTTTTCCTGGAAGTAAAACCACTCTTCTCTAAGTTTTTTGCCATTTTATAGAGTTTCTTATTGAAATAGTGGTACTCTAAAAAGAGCTCCAGTGACTTAAAAGTTGTTCCTCGAAATGAAACCACTGTACTCAATTTATTTTTATTTTTTTCCGTGTGAGATTGTCGTTGAGGTGACTTTTTTTTTGGATGGATCTGTGCCATGTCTTGTATTGTTATATTTTGTCGAATTAATGTTATAGAACTTCATAGTAGACAATGTTTTTTTGTAAAAATGCGTCCATCATCTAATAAATCACCTTGACTTTCATTGTTTGTACCCACAGATTTGAAAGTCTGTCATGATGATGGGGAATTGTCTCCTTTGAAGTACAAAAGGGAGGCTACTTTCACTTGGTGTCAAATCTATTCTTGGTATAAAAACCCTTTCTCCTTTATGGGTACCAGTTAGAATTTCAGCATGTATGAAATGGTCTTTTAATTCTTGAACAATGAATCTGGTCCCATTACATAGAACTTTTTTTGGGTTCATATTTCGCAGTAACATGACAATTGCACCTTTATTTAGCTGCAAAATATGTGGTGTCATTCCAGAGGGAGTTAATGAGTTAATGAATTCAGTTGAAAAGTTTGTCTGACTTTCTTTGTCATCACCAAGTACAGGAACAGCACTGTGATAATTTTTTTGTGCTACATTTTTTTTTTAATCTTTCATTAATGAGGAGTAATGCATCCTTATTTTTGCATGTTAGTATTACTTTGTTGGCAAGCTCTGCATAATCCTCGATATTTATTGTACTTTGTAATATAGCTGATATGAGATCCTGATTGCAAATCATTGGAGGTGGGATGTGCACAGTGTCATCGGGTAAATTTTGTATTCGCTCTGGTTTTCCTTCTCCAATTTTAATGAGCCAATCATTGAATTCATTTTCTCCTTCTGATCTCATATTTTGTTGTAATTGAAGATGGGTAAATAGTTTCCATAGTGTACTTGACTTTATACATGTTTCGACAATGTTGATTCGATTTCCATGTACAACGACAGGTAATGTTTGTCTAAAATCTCCACCTAACAACATTACCTTTCCACCAAATGGCAAATTATTATCCATGACTTCATGAAGCAAACGGTCAATACATTGTAGGGCATGGCATGACATCATTCTAGCTTCATCTATTATAATAATTTTTTTTGCTTGTAATGATGTCATTCGAATATCCGACACTGATGTTTCCAAAATAGGAACTGGCAGTTTAAATCCACTATGCACAGTTCTTCCACCTTCTAACAAAAGTGCGGCAATTCCGGTGGTTGCAAATGCCAGCGCTATTTGACCTTTTGCTCAAACAAAACTCATCAATAAATTATATAGATACGTTTTTCCTGATCCGCCAGGTCAATCCAGATACAAATAACGCTCTTTGAGCATGTTATCATCTAGGGCATTTTTGATTTCATTAAATGCTTTCAATTGTAATGTATTTAAAGTTGCAAGTATTTCTTCTGTTCTTTCTCTTTGTAGTTGAGTGTCATAGTCTTCAAATTTTATGTCGTCCATGAGACCTGGATCTGGCAGATTAAAACTTGCACAACTTAATCCATAAGTTAAAAAGACCTCTTGGATTTCAATTAATGCTTTGAATTGTGCAATAGGCTTATTGTATCATTGCAAAAAGTCTTCCGCCATATTTGTTTTAAATTTGTCCCACAAAGCTAATGCATTTGGAGCATTTGAGAAGATACAAATGAATGCAAATTGTTCCCTCATCTGCCATGGCATTTGACATAGTGCTGCTTCTTCTAGACATCTGTCCCATTCTGTATCATCAGCTAGGAAGTTTCTGTGTCGTGCAGCTAAATGAAATGATTCCTAAACTATGTCATTAACAGTTTTTAACTGTTCAAAACTTGGTGCACCAGGAACATTTAGAAGTAGTAATCGTAAGCAGAACCGTTCAAGGTCTCTTGGATTTACAGGGTAAATTCTTGGGATTATTTTATTTCCACTACTTTTTCGTTTTCGCCATAATCCATTAACGAAAACATAATGGTATGGAATTGTAATAGAAATTAATTGAAACCATGCAGTTAGTGTAGTTTGGCGATGCTCACTTTGTGACAAAGCATTTGTTTCATTTCCAACATGGAAATACACTAAATGTCTTTGTGGCAAATGTGCAGCTAATCGATATACTGCATGTGAGCAATCGAGCATTTCAACTTTTCGAAGACACCACATTGCTTCTGGCACACTTACATAGCGAGCATCTACATGAGATGCAAGTTCATCATGTACTAACTCACTGTGTTCGTTATTTTCAGCCCTTCTGACCACTACAGTAGCTGCATCATAGCCTTTGTAAATATATTTGTAGACATATTTAATGGATTTTATAGAAGTGCAAGCTTCCACATTAATGTGTGCATTATACTTCATAAGTAAATGTGGATTGTGTGGTACCTGTTGTCAACCTTTTTGCCACGAATAATGGCATTTTGTCCTTCTCTTCTTCTATATAATGGATACCCATCACAATTAGCATAAGTTTTGTCTCTATAATCTTTTGAATATCTCCACATGGTCCATGAATCATACGATGAGTTACAATCTGGTAGTTCAGCAATAATTACTGAATCCACTTTGTCCGTAGTATCCAATTTATCTTTCTCTTGAAGGATTATAAGAATATGTGCATGTGGAAGGCCTCTTTTTTGAAATTCAATGGTATAAACATAAGCCAGATATTTTCAAAATAAGTGAGTTATGGTTATGTCACATATTAATTAATTTAATTTGATTTTAAAGACTCTTGCCACTAAATCTGGTCTATCGGAAGCAGTTTGTCCAATTAGCAGATTGTGTGTAATCTCTGGCCTTTGTGGATTACATGTAAATGTAATAAATACATCTGGTTTTCCAAATTTAGTTACAATTGCCATGGCCTCATTGTATCTTTCTCGCATATTGCGAGGAGATCCTGGAAAAGAAGATGGCAAAATGATGGTTTTGCCAGCTGGCAGCTCTCTGGTTGTAGCAACCTATGCGACATAATCCATCAATCCACAATACTTTCTACACGTAGTTTATTTTGTTGATGTTTGATGAAGTTTAAATTATCTGCCTCAACTTGCAAATATGAATCAATGATCCACTGTTGTGTCAATTTTCCGCCACATAAAATGGGATTGAATCCAACTCGAATGGCAATTTGAGCCAATTTAAATTCAAGCATGGAAATCTTATTTCTCACACATACTTTTGAATTTGGGCAACTCTGAAGAGTTAATTTTGGTTGCCAACCTGCTTCCCCATGTGGAAAAAATATGGGATATGTCATTGGATCTAACTTGGTACTTAAGATACTTATATTAATGAAAGATTGCTCCTCATTTCTGGGATATTTTTGAATATCTCTCTGAAATGGTGGTTCTCCTTCGTCGTTTTGAAAGACCATTGCCACCTCATTTGATGTTGGCAAGTTATAACAGTGTTTATCAGTATGGAGATCTCTTTTAAGCACCATATTGACCTTTGGGATTGGCAATTGATGTATTTCTGCATGAATTTGTTGTTCCTTTTCTACTTCTGCCAATGTTTTATAGGCTTGAGAGTATGGGTTTTGGGCCATAATTTTATCAAGTTCTATAAAAACAATGGGTAAGCATTTTTTATTTTCTTGAAGCTGCATACGTTGCTCAAAAGCTTCCATTGTATCTAGGACATATAGTTGAGCACATTTTCTTTGTTCTCCTTCCTCTGGATGTAAATGAGAAGTACGATGGTAAATTTGTCCTTGTACTATAAAGCAGTAAGGACCATGTCCTGGTACATTAGCAGCTAATGGAAAGTAGGCTCAGTCATAATGCTTTGTAAATATGTTGGGAATTGTTGTCTTTCTGGAAGTCTTACCTTGCCTTTTGACAGCAACTAACAAACTTGCCATCTCTGGGTCTTTCCTGTTTGAAATGATAAGCCCCACAAAACTGACAGACAATATTCATATCAACACAACTATACTGCTAAAGATTTAAGTAAAGGACAATTGTGAGAACATATATCAATATGGAAATGTTATCTGATTGTTCAGCAACACTTTCTAAATGCTTTTGTTTTTTAGTTGCCTTCTTAGGGGTAGATTTTAGTTTGTCAGCTGATAGTCTTTTGCTTGCAAGTCTTTCGCGCTCTTTTTGTCATCAAATTTCCTTCTGCTCCGGCGTCTGATGCTTTGCCCATGTTTTTTGATGTTCTCTAGTTTGCCGTCTTATCTTTTCCTGTTTCTTGTCACTATCTGCCATATTAATCTGTAAATAAAAAAAAATATTATTATTTTTTGTCCTTATTGTATTTTTTTTTTGTAACTGCATATTTTTTTTCCGACTATCCTGTTTTGTGTTCAGCACTGTTTGCATTATGAGGTTAGCAATGTAGGGCCTCATTGAATAGCAATGTTTGCAATTTCATAAGGATCTATATAAGCTGTGAGTATATATTTTGTCTTTTATTTTTCAGCTAGTGAAGACCTTATTTTTGAATAGAAGTTCATTAAGTCCAAAGTTCTGTAAAAGAAATATGCTATGTGGTTATATAAATCTCTATTCAATTGATCGACTTGCAATTGAATGAGACTCTTATTTAGGTTGCAGTGTATTTTGTGAAAATGGCACATGAAAGATGATAGTTCCTTCTATTTTCCATGGGGCTCATTCAATTGCGATTTGTTCAATTGAATAGGGCTCTATATAAGCACAGAGCATATTTTTTTAAAGAAGTTTTTTAGTTATTGAAGACCTTGCTTTTGGATAGAAGTTCAGTAAGTAAAAATGATGTTCTGTACTTATATCGAGCCCTATTCAATTGGCGAAATCGCAATAGAATGATGGCCCATGTGTTTTTTATTCATATTTGTGCGCTACTGTTGTCATTACGTGTTTAGGGTTTGGAGTTGGGCTTAAACGTTTGTGCAGGAAAAAGCGTATACTGTATATCTTTAATGTTTGTATTTGTTATCATCTTTTTTATTTTATTTTGTGTGCAACACAGTTGGCATTAGGTATATTTTTGTTGTTGCTGCTCTCCTGTTTTGCATGTGGCAATGTTGTTATTAGGGCTTTCCGGTTATGAGGTTACACTTATATTATTAGTTAGGTTGCAGTACGTTTGCAGATGGTCAGCCAAAAAACAGGATAGGTCCTTCTATTAGATATGTGTAAATAGCAGTATTTTATTTTTTGTTTAAAATGTAGTACTGTACCTCTTTGCTTGAAATCCGTTGTGTGGAAATTGCTGTAGCAATGCAGAGAGTCTTCAGGCAGTGTCCGTTGAGACTGAAAGAGAGAGATGCAAATGTTGTATTAAAATGTAAGTAATTCATTTTTTTTACTAAGAGCATGTAAAACAGGATATACATTTTTATTTTGTATGTATTGAGTGAGGTTTAGGTTATGGGGTTAGGCTTAGAGAGTGGTGCATATTTAAGAGGATAGCTGGTTGCATGTGTTATGTTTTAAGGAAATTTGTTGTAGTATCCTGTTTTGTGTGCAGCACTGTTGGCATTAGATGTTTAGGTTGCAGGTTTGTGTTTATAGGTTATTGCACACAAAACACAAATAATATTTTAATTTTGTATGAGTTAACAATATTTCATGTACTATGCTGTTTTGTGTACACCAGTGTTGTAATAATAAGTTTAGGTTATTGTTTAGAATAAGAGGTTGGTGCAGAGAAAACAGAATTTGTTCTTCCATTTGGTATGTGTTTTGAATGTTTGTTGTACTATCCTGTTTTGTGTACACCATTATTAACCTGATATGTTTAGGTTCTGGTGTTGGCCTTATAGGTTAGGGCACATGAAACATATTTTGTAATTGTATTTTGGATCTTGTAACAACATTTTTTGTACTAACCTGTTTTGTGTACACCACTGTTGTCATTAGAGTTTTAGGTTCTGGGTTTCGGCTTATAGGTTCGGGCATAGGAAACAGGCTTTATTCTTACATTTTGTATGTGTTAACAATATTTGTTGTACTATCCTGTTTTCTGTACACCACTTTTGTCATTAGATGTTTAGGTTCTGGGTTGAGGCTTATAGGTTAGGTCCCAGAAAACAGGATTTATTCTTAAATTTTGTATGTGTTAACAATATTTGTTGTACTATCCTGTTTTCTGTATGCCACTTTTGGGATTAGAGGATTAGGTTATGGGTTAGGCTTAGAGGTTGGTGCAGAGAAAACAGGATACATTGTTCCATTTAATATGTGTTAACAACATTTGTTGGAGTATCCTGTTTTGTGTGCACCATCATTGGTAGTAGGGGCATATGATTTTTTTTTGTTTTTCATTTTGACATTGGCGCACAGCAAACAGGATAGGTGTTTCTTTTTTTTACTTGTTATACTATACCTTGGTTGAATTATTAGTTGTGTATAAATGACAGAGGGTAGCCTGCTGCCAATCTTCCTGCGACAGTCTTCAGGCAGTGTCTGTTGAAAAAGATAAAGATAAATGTTTTTTTAGTTTAATGTTTTTTGTTTTTGTTTTTTTTAACAACAGCATCTTACTTTTTGTGAATCAAATGTATTTTTGTATATTACCTGTTGTTCTTTCTTTGCCATGTGTAAAACTGTGCAGATTTCACAGTGCATGTGAAACCGTGCAGCGCTGCAAATTATTCAGTCTGTTGGAAATGTGAAGAAAAGTGAAATATGGAAATGCAGCATAAATATATATGTCTATATTTTTTTTGTAAAAGGCTAATGCTTTTTTTTAAATAGATATGACTAATATCTATATATATTTTTTTTTAATTGAGATTATTTTAGGGCACATACACATACTGTATATGTGTTTGAAATCTTACTATACATGAATACGGTTGTTGTTGTCAATATTTGAAAGCAAACTTTTTTTATTTTTATGGATTTATTAATTAATTAAATGTATTATAGCTTACTTGTTTGTTGTAATTTGCAGATTGTAACCTTCTAAAGTGATAATGAAGTTGCTTCAGAAGTAACGCCACCAGTGACATGACCAGTCACACTGTTCATCACCTGAGGAGAAATGTAGACATTTCTGGAAAGTGTGCAGTATTTATAGACTTGGAGGTGAAGTAGAAACCATTAGAGCGCAATACGCATGCGCTATTTTTGTTCCAGCCGTCAATTTGCGTTCCAGCCACCATTTTGCGGATAGTAGTTATTAATTGCATGCGAAATGGTGGCGATTTACTGTGTGGTATGTCCCGCATAATGCGTGTTACGTGCCGCATGAACTGTTCTTGAGTGTTGGTTCAGTTTTGCGAGTACGTTGTGTAATTTTACGTCGTTAGCCTCATTTTCGTTATTTTTTTGACGGCCGTCGCTTAGGGGATTTTCGAGTGTGTAAACTTTGGAAATGTTAGTGAAATTGTGGTGTAACGTGACTTCCAGACGTCCTGGTGGCCCCCCTTGCAGTGGGTCATGTTTTGTTTTTTTTTCTGTTTATTTTTTGTGTTGTGAGTATTTTCCGCTGTGCGCGGTTTGTCCGTTAAGGTCGTATTTTTGCGAGTCCGTAATGGTTTTACGTGTTGTCATTTTTTTGTTGTAAAGGGGGCAATTTTTTTTGTTTTCCTAAGTTCCGCGTCTCGTATTTTTTTGTGTAAGTCCATAGTTCGTCATTGCGTGTTATTTTTTTCAAAGTCCCGCGTGTGTGATCGTTTGTGATGCGTCATAGAGCCTCCACCTCTGGAAATGCGGACCCTCGCGATTTGCAATCCAAAAGTTGTAGGGGGTCGTAGGGATGCGCGCCTATGGCTTTCATCTCCACCAGCGCATTTGGTGCTCCTTGCCAGCAACTGCGGCCCTCGCTTTGCGAGGGCCGCAGTTGCAACAGGCTCGCTTAGCGAGCTCCTAAGCGTTAGCAACAACCTGCTGTGTAAGCGTGATGAATGTGTGTAGTGTGCGTGCACGAGACCAAACTGTTAGCGTAGTTGTGTACTTCCCTATTGTTCTAAAATGGCGGCTAATGTGTGGTATGCATCTGTAGCGGAATATCCATAGGTCTTTTGTGGTGTTTTGCGTGTTTCTTGTGTTTTTTTGCGTGTTTAGAGTGCTGGAGCCCCGTTTTCGTTTTGTTCGGCGGCCATTTTTTCTCTCGCTTAGAGAATTTTTTAGTGTCTAAACTCTTTTATTTTGAGTTAAATGAAGGTGTAACTTCATTTTTTGAGGTCCTGGATGCTCCCTCTTGCTGTAGGTAAGCTTTTTATGTATGTGTTGTGTGTATTTATTGTGTTTTTAATTTTTTCATGTTCGCAGGTTGCGGCCGATTTTTGCAAGGTTGTAATGTGTGCTAACGTGTCTCGTATGTTGTTTGCGTTTGTAGCCTCGTTTTCGTTTTGCTCGGTGGCCATTTTTTCTCTCGCTTAGCGAATTTTTTAGTGTCTAAACTCTTTTATTTTGAGTTAAATAAAGGTGTAAGTTGCTTTTTTGAGGTCCTGGATGCTCCCTCTTGCTGTAGGTATGTTTTATGTATGTGCTGTGTGTATTTAATGTGTTTCGAATTTTGTAATGTTCACGAGTTGCGTCCGATTGTTGCGAGGTCGTAGTGTGTGTTAACGTGTCTCGTATGTTGTTTGCGTTGCGAGGTAAAGTTTGCGAGGGTCGTAGTTGGTGTGTCGTGTTGTTTGCGTTGCGACATAAAGTTTGCGAGGGTCACAGTTGCTGGCAAGGAGCACCTTCGGCGCTCTATGCCAGCAACTGAGGCCCTCGCCCGCAGCCATCGCTACGCGCAATCGTGAGCAACGGCTCATATTCTCACAACTCTATATGTGATTATTCATCAGGGATCCACGTTACATACAAATCAGACCTAAAGACATTCTTGTAAAGTATCACATCCATAATCGTGGACTGCCTGTACAGGGATTAATTAAAGGCAAACATGATTGTAAGTCTGCAAGTTTTCAATCTTGCAATGTGCTTTGGGAGAGCACTTTGTTTAAACACTGGATTCTAAGCCCAAAGAGAGGGCCCTCCATTTTTTTGCACTGTGTTATTATTGTCTTGGTTTGAACACAATTCATGTATAGCGCTATGAAATATGTTGGCGCGTTACAAATAAACGATAATAATAGTAAATAATAATAATATAGAGGCACAGAGAGAAGACACAGGAACAAAGATAATTAATTTGATATAGGGGCAGCAACCCAGTGAGGTGATACACAAAAAAGCTAAGCCGAACATGAATAGGCTCTCAAGCCTTCTAATCAACGTATATACATCAGCTGTGCACTTAACACGTTTCTGCAGCATTGTTAAACAATTGTATTGATGTTTTCAGAACAAATTTCCTATAAATTAGCTCTTTGGTTTGCATGAATTGGTAAATAAATATATATATATTTTTCTATGTTATATATTATTTTTAATCATTCATTATTGAAGTACAGACATTCTATTTGAAAAGCACATTGTAGAAATTCCGTAGAAAAATCACTTGGGAAGTACAGTGAGACAGTTAGAGAACAATATGGTTTAGATCACACACAGATCTTCATACAATAACCATGGAGATTATTTAAGCAGAGAAGTGGGCTGATAATGAATTTTTCAAATCAGGACTTTTTCTTCAAGCTGTTACAATTAGCTAATCAGCGGCTTATCCAGATCTTTTCAATGTATGGATGAAGTGTGCATTGAAATCTGTGAGGTCCAATGGAATTAAACAGAATCCTGCGTGCTATGACCGTCATGCCACTTTAATACTGAAAAAAGGTGCTTTTGATTGTTAAGACTGTGTGGGTGGCTAGTGTGTATTTTCAGAGTAATCTTTTTCCGTATTTACAAACTTACTAACATATTTATTTATGAGGGTCAAATAAGAGGTACATAGGAAAGGTACATAAAACCATGACCCTAACTTACACAGCCCTCAATAACAGAGCACCCCGTTTAATCTTGTCTCAAAATACTCCCCCACCCGCCCTCTTAAATCAGCTAATGACCTTCTTTTTTCATCCTCTCTTATCACCTCCTCTCACTCCCAGGACTTTTCTCGTGGTACCCATCTACCACCACCATCCTTAATGTCTATCACATCCAAACCCTTTATATTGTAAGATCGCAAGCTTTAATCTTGCAAGGTGCTTTAACCCTCCTAGCGGTAATCACAAGCGTGACTTGGAATTAATTTTTAGTACCTGAAGCAGTAACCCCAAACCGCGCTCGGGATTGCATCAGGGAGTGCAGGGAGTGCAGGGGAGGATCTGGAGGGGGCCCAGTGCTACCTCATTTGCCTGAGACCCTCAGCACACAATTCCTCTCCTCCCTTTCCCCCTTATCCAACATCTCCTTCCCCCTTATCCTCCTCCCTTTCCTCTTCCCCATTCACCTTCTTTTCCACTTTCCCCATCCGATTATCCGATGATCCGATGCTCATCCTTCCCCTGCGGCACCTCATCTGACTGTGACCGGGAACTGCAAATACTAATGTCTTGACGTGCATGTGATGTCACTCGGGATGTTCGTCACGTCATAAGCATTTGCCGGGTCCGGTCAGAGCCAGAAGACATGCATGCAGGGGAAGGATGAGCATCGGATCATCGAATCATAGTAAGGGGAGAGGGGAAAGCGGAAAGGGAAGTGAATGGAGAGTGGGATATGGAGGAGGATAAGTGAGTAGGGGGAAAGGTAGGCGGAGAAGGGGGAAGGGGGAAAGGGAGGAGGAGAGGGGGAAGGGGTAACGGTGCTCTGCGAGCGCTAGGGTGGGATGATCAGAAATATAGAAAAAGCTTAAGTCTATATTTTATATATGTATGTATATATATATATATATATATATATATATATATATATATATATACTGTATACAGTGCCTTGCAAACGTATTCACCCCCTTGGCATTTTTCATGTTTTGTTGCCTCACAACCTGGAATTAACATCAATTGTTTGAGGATTTGCATCATTTAATTTACAGAACATGCCCACAACTTTGAAGATTTTTTTATTTTATATTGTGAAGCAAACAACAAATTAGACAATATAACAGAAAAAGTCAATGTGCATAACTATTCCCCCCCTAAAGTCAATACTTTGTAGAGCCACCTTTTACGGCAATCACAGCTCCAAGACGCTTTGAATAAGTCTCTATGAGCTTGCCACATCTTACCACTGGGATTTTTGCCCATTCCTCCTTGCAAAACTGCTCCAGCTCCTTCGAGTTGGATGGTTTGCGCTTGTGAACAGCAATCTTTACCTCTGACCACAGATTTTCTCTTGGTATAAGATCTGGGCTTTGACTAGGCCATTCCAACACATTTACATGTTTCCCCTTAAACCACTCAAGTGTTGCTTTAGCAATGTGTTTGGGGTCATTGTCCTGCTGGCAGGTGAACCTCCGTCCTAGCCTCAAATCACGCACAGAGTGGTACAGGTTTTGCTCAAGAATATCGGAAGCAGTTTGTCCAATTAGCAGATTGTGTGTAATCTCTGGCCATTGTGGATTACATGTAAATGTAATAAATACATCTGGTTTTCCAAATTTAGTTACAATAGCCATGGCCTCATTGTATCTTTCTCGCATATTGCGAGGAGATCCCAGGAAAGAAGATGGCAAAATGATGGCTTTGCCAGCTGGCAGCTCTCTGGTTGTAGCAACCTATGCGACATAATCCATCAATCCACAATACTTTCTACACGTAGTTTATCTTGTTGATATTTGATGAAGTTTAAATTATTTGCCTCAACTTGCAAATATGAATTAATGATCCACTGTTGTGTCAATTTTCCACCACATGAAATGATATTGAATCCATCTCGAATGGCAATTTGAGCCACTTTAAATTCAAGCATGGAAATATTATTTCTAACACGTACTTTTGAATTTGGGTAACTCTGAAGAGTTAATTTTGGTTGCCAAACTGCTTCCCCATGTGGAAAAAATATGGGATATGTCATTGGATCTAACTTGGTACTTAAGATACTTATATTAATGAAAGGTTGCTCCTCATTTCTGGGATATATTTGAATATCTCTCTGAAATGGTGGTTCTCCTTCGTCATTTTGAAAGACCATTGCCACCTCATTTGATGTTGGCAAGTTATAACAGCGTTTATCAGTATGGCGATCTCTTTTAAGCACCATATTGACCTTTGGGATTGGCAAATGATGTATTTCTGCATGAAGTTGTTGTTCCTTTTCTACTTCTGCCAATTTTTTATAAGCTTGAGAGTATGGGTTTTGAGCCATAATTTTATCAAGCTCTGTAAAAACAATGGGTAAGCATTTTTTATTTTCTTGAAGCTGCATACGTTGCTCAAAAGCTTCCATTGTATCTAGGACATATAGTTGAGCACATTTTTTTGCTCTCCTTCCTCTGGATGTAAATGAGAAGTACAATGGTAAATTTGTCCTTGTACTTTAAAGCAGTAAGGAACATGTCCTGGTACATTAGAAGCTATTGTTGCCCCCATAGATGCAAAGGAGATGGCACTATTATAGGATCTTATGTTTGTTTTGAAATTTTTGTAGTTGGGGAAAATAGGCTCAGTCATAATGCTTTGTAAATATGTTGGGAATTGTTGTCTTTTTGGAAGACTTACCTTGCCTTTTTGACAGCAACTAACGAACTCGCCATCTCTGGGTCTTTCCTATTTCAAATGATAAGCCCCACAAAACTGACAGACAATATTCATATCACCATAACTCTACTGCTAAAGATTTAAGTAAAGGACAATTGTGAGAACATATATCAATATGGAAATGTTATCTGATTGTTCAGCAACACTTTTTAAATGCTTTTGTTTTTTTAGTTGCCTTCTTAGGGGTAGATTTTAGTTTGTCAGCTAATAGTCTTTTGCTTGCAAGTCTTTCGCGTTCTTTTTGTTGTCAAATTTCCTTCTGCTCCGGCGTCTGATGCTTTGCCCATGTTTTTTGACTTTCTCTAGTTTGCCGTCTTATCTTTTCCTGTTTCTTGTCACTATCTGCCTTATTAATCTGTAAATAAAAATAAAATATTATAATTTTTTGTCCTTATTCTATTTTTTTTTTGTAACTTCATACTTTTTTTTTCTACAATCCTGTTTTGTGTTCAGCACTGTTTCCATTATGAGGTTAGCTTGATAAGGTTGGAGTTAGCAACGTAGGGCCTCATTGAATAGCAATGTTTGCAATTGCATAAGGATCTATATAAGCAGTGAGTATATATTTTGTCTTTTATTTTTCAGCTAGTGAAGACCTTATTTTTGAATAGAAGTTCATTAAGTCCAAAGTTCTGTAAAAGAAATATGCTATGTGCTTATATAAATCTCTATTCAATTGGTCGACTTGCAATTGAATGAGACTCTTATTTAGGTTTCAGTGTATTCTGTGAAAGTGGCACATGAAAGATGATAGTTCCTTCTATTTTCTATGGGGCTCATTCAATTACGATTTGTTCAATTGAATAGGGCTCTATATAAGCACAGAGCATATTTTTTTTATAGAAGTTTTTTAGTTATTGAAGACATGGTTTTGGATAGAAGTTCAGTAAGTAAAAAATGTATTTCCAAAAATTATGTTCTGTACTTATATTGAGCCCTATTCAATTGGCAAAATCGCAATAGAATGATGGCCCATGTGTTTTATATTCATATTTGTGCGCTACTGTTGTCATTACGTGTTTAGGGTATGGAGATGGGCTTAAACGTTTGTGCAGGAAAAAGAGTATATATCTTTAAAGTGTGTATATGTTATCATCTTTTTTTTATTTTATTTTGTGTGCAACACAGTTGGCATTAGGTATATTTTTGTTGTTGTTGCTCTCCTGTTTTGCATGTGGCAATGTTGTTATTAGGATTTTCCGGTTATGAGGTTACACTTATATTGTTAGTTAGGTTGCAGTACGTTTGCAGAAAGTCAGCCAAAAAACAGGATTGGTCCTTCTATTTGATATGTGTAAATACAGTATTTTTTTAAATGTAATACTGTACCTCTTTGCTTGAAATCTGTTGTGTGGAAATTGCTGTAGCAATGCAGAGAGTCTTCAGGCAGAGTCTGTTGAGACTGAAAGAAAGAGATGCAAATGTTCTATTAAAATGTAAGTATTTTTTTTTTTTTACTAAGAGCATGTAAAACAGGATATATATTTTTATTTTGTATGTATTGAGTGAGGTTTAGGTTATGGGGTTAGGCTAAGAGAGTGGTGCATATTTAAGAGGATAGCTGTTTGCATGTGTTATGTTTTAAGGAAATGTGTTGTAGTATCCTGTTGTGTGTGCAGCACTGTTGGCATTAGAGGTTTAGGTTGTGGGTTTGTGTCTATAGGTTATGGCACACATAACACAAATATTTTTTTTATTTTGTATGAGTTAACAATATTTCTTGTACTATTCTGTTTTGTGTACACCAGTGTTGTAATTATAAGTTTAGATTATTGTTTAGACTTAGAGGTTGGTGCAGAGAAAACAGGATTTGTTCTTCCATTTGGTATGTGTTTTGAATGTTTGTTGTACTATCCTGTTTTGTGTACACCATTGTTAACCTGATATGTTTAGGTTCTGGTGTTGGCCTTATAGGTTAGGGCACATGAAACATATTTTGTAATTGTATTTTGGATCTTGTAATAACATTTTTTGTACTAACCTGTTTTGTGTACACATTTGTTGTCATTATAGTTTTAGGTTCTGGGTTGAGGCTTTTAGGTTAGGTCCCAGAAACCAGGATTTATTCTTAAATTTTGTATGTGTTAACAATATTTGTTGTATTATACTGTTTTCTGTATGCCACTTTTGGGATTAGAGGTTTAGGTTATGGGTTAGGCTTAGAGGTTGGTGCAGACAAAACAGGATTCATTGTTTCATTTTATATGTGTTAACAACATTTGTTGGAGTATTCTGTTTTGTGTGCACCATCATTGGTAGTAGGGGCATATGATTTATTTTTGTTTTTCATTTTGACATTGGCGCACAGCAAACAGGATAGGTGTTTTCTTTTTTATACTATACCTTGGTTGAATTATTAGTTGTGTATAAATGACAGAGGGTCGCCTGCTGCCAATCTTCCTGCGACAGTCTTCAGGCAGTGTCTGTTGAAAAAGAGAAAGAGAATTTTCTTTTTAGTTTAATGTTTTTTGTTTTTGTTTTTTTAACAACAGCATCTTATTTTTTGTGAATCAAATGTATTTTTGTATATTACCTGTTGTTCTTTCTTTGCCGTGTGTAAAATTGTGCAAATTTCACAGTGCATGTGAAACCGTGCAGCGCTGCAAATTATTCAGTGACGCTATTAAGGCAGAGTCTGTTGGAAATGTGAAAAAGTGAGATAGTGAAAAGTGAGATATTGAAATGCAGCATAAATATATATGTCTATATTTTTTTTGTAAAAGGTCAATGATTTTTTTTTAAATAGATATGAATAAAATCTATATATATATATATATATATATATATATATATATATATTTTTTTTTTTTATTAATTGAGATTATTTTAGGGCACATACACATATATGTGTGTTTGAAATCTTACTATACATGAATACGGTTGTTGTCAATATTTGAAAGCAAACTTTTTTTTAATGGATTTATTAATTAATTAAATGTATTATAGCTTACTTGTTTGTTGTAATTTGCAGATTGTAAACTTCTAAAGTGATAATGAAGTTGCTTTAGAAGTAACGCCACCAGTGACATGACCAGTCACACAGTTCATCACCTGAGGAGAAATGTAGACATTTCTGGAAAGTGTGCAGTATTTATAGACTTGGAGGTAAAGTAGAAACCGTTAGAACGCAAAACGCATGCGCTATTTGCGCTCCAGACGTCAATTTGCGTTCCAGACACCATTTTGCGGATAGTAGTTATTTGTTGCATGTGAAATGGTGGCGATTTTCTATGTGGTACGTCCCGCATAATGTGTATTACGTGCCGCATGAACTGTTCTTGAGTGTTGGTTCAGTTTTGCGAGTACATTGTGTAATTTTACGTCATAAGCCTCGTTTTTGTTTTATTTGTCGCCCATTTTTTCTGTTGCTTAGGGGATTTTCGAGTGTGTAAACTATGGAAATGTTAGTGAAATCGTGGTGTAACGTGACTTCCAGACGTCCTGGTGGTCCCCCCTTGCTGTGGGTAATGTTTTTTTTTTTTCTGTTTATTTTTTGTGTTGTGAGTATTTTCCGCTGTGCGCGGTTTGTCAGTTAAGGTCGTATTTTTGCGAGTCTGTAATGGTTTTACATGTTGTAATTTTTTTGTTGTATGGGCGCAATTTTTTTTGTTTTCCTAAGTTCCGCGGCTCGTATTTTTTTGTGTAAGTCCGCAGTTCGTCATTGCGTGTTTTTTTTCTCAAAGTCCCGCGTGTGTGAGCGTTTGTAAGCGGTTGTGAGGCACCATAGAGCCTCCACCTCCGGAAATGCGGACCCTCGCGATTTGCAATCCGAAAGTCGTAGGGGGTCGTAGGGATGGCGTTCATCTCTACCAGCGCATTTGGAGCTCCTTGCCAGCAACTGCGGCCCTTGCTTTGCGAGGGCCGCAGTTGCAACGGGCTCGCTTAGTGAGCCCCCAAGCGTTAGCAACAACCTGCATGCTGACAACTATATATGTGATTATTCATCAGGGATCCACGTTACATACAAATCAGACCTAAAGACATTCTTGGAAAGTATCACATCCATAATAGTGGACTGCCTGTACATGGATTAATTAAAGGCAAAAATAATTGTAATTATTATTATACAGGATATACACAGGATATAATTGATATAGGTTGTAAGTCTGCGAGTTTTCAATCTTGCAATGTGCTTTGGGAGAGCACTCTGTTTAAACACTGGATTCTAAGCCCAAAGACAGAGCCCTCCAGAGCCCTATTGTCTTAGTTTGAACACAATCCATGTATAGCGCTATGAAATATGTTAGCGCGTTACAAATAAACGATAATAATAGTAAATAATAATAATATAGAGGCACAGAGAGAAGACACAGGAACAAGGATAATTCATTTGATATAGGGGCAGCAACCCAGTGAGGTGATACACAAAAAAGCTAAGCCAAACGTGAATAAGCTCTCAAGCCTTCTAATCAATGTATATACATCAGCTGTGCACTTAACATGTTTCTGCAGCATTGTTAAACAATTGTATTGATGTTTTCAGAACAAATTTCCTATAAATTAGCTCTTTGGTTTGCATGAATTGGTAAATAAATATATATATATTTTTCTATGTTATATATTATTTTTAATCATTCATTATTGAAGTACAGACATTCTATTTGAAAAGCACATTGTAGAAATTCCGTAGAAAAATCACTTGGGAAGTACAGTGAGACAGTTAGAGAACAATATGGTTTAGATCACACACAGATCTTCATACAATAACCATGGAGATTATTTAAGCAGAGAAGTGGGCTGATAATGAATTTTTCAAATCAGGACTTTTTCTTCAAGCTGTTACAATTAGCTAATCAGCGGCTTATCCAGATCTTTTCAATGTATGGATGAAGTGTGCATTGAAATCTGTGAGGTCCAATGGAATTAAACAGAATCCTGCGTGCTATGACCGTCATGCCACTTTAATACTGAAAAAAGGTGCTTTTGATTGTTAAGACTGTGTGGGTGGCTAGTGTGTATTTTCAGAGTAATCTTTTTCCGTATTTACAAACTTACTAACATATTTATTTATGAGGGTCAAATAAGAGGTACATAGGAAAGGTACATAAAACCATGACCCTAACTTACACAGCCCTCAATAACAGAGCACCCCCTTTAATCTTGTCTCAAAATACTCCCCCACCCGCCCTCTTAAATCAGCTAATGACCTTCTTCTTTCATCCTCTCTTATCACCTCCTCTCACTCCCAGGACTTTTCTCGTGGTACCCATCTACCACCACCATCCTTAATGTCTATCACATCCAAACCCTTTATATTGTAAGATCGCAAGCTTTAATCTTGCAAGGTGCTTTAACCCTCCTAGCGGTAATCACAAGCGTGACTTGGAATTAATTTTTAGTACCTGAAGCAGTAACCCCAAACCGCGCTCGGGATTGCATCAGGGAGTGCAGGGAGTGCAGGGGAGGATCTGGAGGGGGCCCAGTGCTACCTCATTTGCCTGAGACCCTCAGCACACAATTCCTCTCCTCCCTTTCCCCCTTATCCAACATCTCCTTCCCCCTTATCCTCCTCCCTTTCCTCTTCCCCATTCACCTTCTTTTCCACTTTCCCCATCCGATTATCCGATGATCCGATGCTCATCCTTCCCCTGCGGCACCTCATCTGACTGTGACCGGGAACTGCAAATACTAATGTCTTGACGTGCATGTGATGTCACTCGGGATGTTCGTCACGTCATAAGCATTTGCCGGGTCCGGTCAGAGCCAGAAGACATGCATGCAGGGGAAGGATGAGCATCGGATCATCGAATCATAGTAAGGGGAGAGGGGAAAGCGGAAAGGGAAGTGAATGGAGAGTGGGATATGGAGGAGGATAAGTGAGTAGGGGGAAAGGTAGGCGGAGAAGGGGGAAGGGGGAAAGGGAGGAGGAGAGGGGGAAGGGGTAACGGTGCTCTGCAAGCGCTAGGGTGGGATGATCAGAAATATAGAAAAAGCTTAAGTCTATATTTTATATATGTATGTATATATATATATATATATATATATATATATATATATATATATATACTGTATACAGTGCCTTGCAAACATATTCACCCCCTTGGCATTTTTCATGTTTTGTTGCCTCACAACCTGGAATTAACATCAATTGTTTGAGGATTTGCATCATTTAATTTACAGAACATGCCCACAACTTTGAAGATTTTTTTATTTTATATTGTGAAGCAAACAACAAATTAGACAATATAACAGAAAAAGTCAATGTGCATAACTATTCCCCCCCTAAAGTCAATACTTTGTAGAGCCACCTTTTACGGCAATCACAGCTCCAAGACGCTTTGAATAAGTCTCTATGAGCTTGCCACATCTTACCACTGGGATTTTTGCCCATTCCTCCTTGCAAAACTGCTCCAGCTCCTTCGAGTTGGATGGTTTGCGCTTGTGAACAGCAATCTTTACCTCTGACCACAGATTTTCTCTTGGTATAAGATCTGGGCTTTGACTAGGCCATTCCAACACATTTACATGTTTCCCCTTAAACCACTCAAGTGTTGCTTTAGCAATGTGTTTGGGGTCATTGTCCTGCTGGCAGGTGAACCTCCGTCCTAGCCTCAAATCACGCACAGAGTGGTACAGGTTTTGCTCAAGAATATCGGAAGCAGTTTGTCCAATTAGCAGATTGTGTGTAATCTCTGGCCATTGTGGATTACATGTAAATGTAATAAATACATCTGGTTTTCCAAATTTAGTTACAATAGCCATGGCCTCATTGTATCTTTCTCGCATATTGCGAGGAGATCCCAGGAAAGAAGATGGCAAAATGATGGCTTTGCCAGCTGGCAGCTCTCTGGTTGTAGCAACCTATGCGACATAATCCATCAATCCACAATACTTTCTACACGTAGTTTATCTTGTTGATATTTGATGAAGTTTAAATTATTTGCCTCAACTTGCAAATATGAATTAATGATCCACTGTTGTGTCAATTTTCCACCACATGAAATGATATTGAATCCATCTCGAATGGCAATTTGAGCCACTTTAAATTCAAGCATGGAAATATTATTTCTAACACGTACTTTTGAATTTGGGTAACTCTGAAGAGTTAATTTTGGTTGCCAAACTGCTTCCCCATGTGGAAAAAATATGGGATATGTCATTGGATCTAACTTGGTACTTAAGATACTTATATTAATGAAAGGTTGCTCCTCATTTCTGGGATATATTTGAATATCTCTCTGAAATGGTGGTTCTCCTTCGTCATTTTGAAAGACCATTGCCACCTCATTTGATGTTGGCAAGTTATAACAGCGTTTATCAGTATGGCGATCTCTTTTAAGCACCATATTGACCTTTGGGATTGGCAAATGATGTATTTCTGCATGAAGTTGTTGTTCCTTTTCTACTTCTGCCAATTTTTTATAAGCTTGAGAGTATGGGTTTTGAGCCATAATTTTATCAAGCTCTGTAAAAACAATGGGTAAGCATTTTTTATTTTCTTGAAGCTGCATACGTTGCTCAAAAGCTTCCATTGTATCTAGGACATATAGTTGAGCACATTTTTTTGCTCTCCTTCCTCTGGATGTAAATGAGAAGTACAATGGTAAATTTGTCCTTGTACTTTAAAGCAGTAAGGAACATGTCCTGGTACATTAGAAGCTATTGTTGCCCCCATAGATGCAAAGGAGATGGCACTATTATAGGATCTTATGTTTGTTTTGAAATTTTTGTAGTTGGGGAAAATAGGCTCAGTCATAATGCTTTGTAAATATGTTGGGAATTGTTGTCTTTTTGGAAGACTTACCTTGCCTTTTTGACAGCAACTAACGAACTCGCCATCTCTGGGTCTTTCCTATTTCAAATGATAAGCCCCACAAAACTGACAGACAATATTCATATCACCATAACTCTACTGCTAAAGATTTAAGTAAAGGACAATTGTGAGAACATATATCAATATGGAAATGTTATCTGATTGTTCAGCAACACTTTTTAAATGCTTTTGTTTTTTTAGTTGCCTTCTTAGGGGTAGATTTTAGTTTGTCAGCTAATAGTCTTTTGCTTGCAAGTCTTTCGCGTTCTTTTTGTTGTCAAATTTCCTTCTGCTCCGGCGTCTGATGCTTTGCCCATGTTTTTTGACTTTCTCTAGTTTGCCGTCTTATCTTTTCCTGTTTCTTGTCACTATCTGCCTTATTAATCTGTAAATAAAAATAAAATATTATAATTTTTTGTCCTTATTCTATTTTTTTTTTGTAACTTCATACTTTTTTTTTCTACAATCCTGTTTTGTGTTCAGCACTGTTTCCATTATGAGGTTAGCTTGATAAGGTTGGAGTTAGCAACGTAGGGCCTCATTGAATAGCAATGTTTGCAATTGCATAAGGATCTATATAAGCAGTGAGTATATATTTTGTCTTTTATTTTTCAGCTAGTGAAGACCTTATTTTTGAATAGAAGTTCATTAAGTCCAAAGTTCTGTAAAAGAAATATGCTATGTGCTTATATAAATCTCTATTCAATTGGTCGACTTGCAATTGAATGAGACTCTTATTTAGGTTTCAGTGTATTCTGTGAAAGTGGCACATGAAAGATGATAGTTCCTTCTATTTTCCATGGGGCTCATTCAATTACGATTTGTTCAATTGAATAGGGCTCTATATAAGCACAGAGCATATTTTTTTTATAGAAGTTTTTTAGTTATTGAAGACTTTGCTTTTGGATAGAAGTTCAGTAAGTAAAAATGTATTTCCAAAAATTATGTTCTGTACTTATATTGAGCCCTATTCAATTGGCAAAATCGCAATAGAATGATGGCCCATGTGTTTTATATTCATATTTGTGCGCTACTGTTGTCATTACGTGTTTAGGGTATGGAGATGGGCTTAAACGTTTGTGCAGGAAAAAGAGTATATATCTTTAAAGTGTGTATATGTTATCATCTTTTTTTTATTTTATTTTGTGTGCAACACAGTTGGCATTAGGTATATTTTTGTTGTTGTTGCTCTCCTGTTTTGCATGTGGCAATGTTGTTATTAGGATTTTCCGGTTATGAGGTTACACTTATATTGTTAGTTAGGTTGCAGTACGTTTGCAGAAAGTCAGCCAAAAAACAGGATTGGTCCTTCTATTTGATATGTGTAAATACAGTATTTTTTTAAATGTAATACTGTACCTCTTTGCTTGAAATCTGTTGTGTGGAAATTGCTGTAGCAATGCAGAGAGTCTTCAGGCAGAGTCTGTTGAGACTGAAAGAAAGAGATGCAAATGTTGTATTAAAATGTAAGTATTTTTTTTTTTTACTAAGAGCATGTAAAACAGGATATATATTTTTATTTTGTATGTATTGAGTGAGGTTTAGGTTATGGGGTTAGGCTAAGAGAGTGGTGCATATTTAAGAGGATAGCTGGTTGCATGTGTTATGTTTTAAGGAAATGTGTTGTAGTATCCTGTTGTGTGTGCAGCACTGTTGGCATTAGAGGTTTAGGTTGTGGGTTTGTGTCTATAGGTTATGGCACACATAACACAAATATTTTTTTTATTTTGTATGAGTTAACAATATTTCTTGTACTATTCTGTTTTGTGTACACCAGTGTTGTAATTATAAGTTTAGATTATTGTTTAGACTTAGAGGTTGGTGCAGAGAAAACAGGATTTGTTCTTCCATTTGGTATGTGTTTTGAATGTTTGTTGTACTATCCGGTTTTGTGTACACCATTGTTAACCTGATATGTTTAGGTTCTGGTGTTGGCCTTATATGTTAGGGCACATGAAACATATTTTGTAATTGTATTTTGGATCTTGTAATAACATTTTTTGTACTAACCTGTTTTGTGTACACATTTGTTGTCATTATAGTTTTAGGTTCTGGGTTGAGGCTTTTAGGTTAGGTCCCAGAAACCAGGATTTATTCTTAAATTTTGTATGTGTTAACAATATTTGTTGTATTATACTGTTTTCTGTATGCCACTTTTGGGATTAGAGGTTTAGGTTATGGGTTAGGCTTAGAGGTTGGTGCAGACAAAACAGGATTCATTGTTTCATTTTATATGTGTTAACAACATTTGTTGGAGTATTCTGTTTTGTGTGCACCATCATTGGTAGTAGGGGCATATGATTTATTTTTGTTTTTCATTTTGACATTGGCGCACAGCAAACAGGATAGGTGTTTTCTTTTTTATACTATACCTTGGTTGAATTATTAGTTGTGTATAAATGACAGAGGGTCGCCTGCTGCCAATCTTCCTGCGACAGTCTTCAGGCAGTGTCTGTTGAAAAAGAGAAAGAGAATTTTCTTTTTAGTTTAATGTTTTTTGTTTTTGTTTTTTTAACAACAGCATCTTATTTTTTGTGAATCAAATTTATTTTTGTATATTACCTGTTGTTCTTTCTTTGCCGTGTGTAAAATTGTGCAAATTTCACAGTGCATGTGAAACCGTGCAGCGCTGCAAATTATTCAGTGACGCTATTAAGGCAGAGTCTGTTGGAAATGTGAAAAAGTGAGATAGTGAAAAGTGAGATATTGAAATGCAGCATAAATATATATGTCTATATTTTTTTTGTAAAAGGTCAATGATTTTTTTTTAAATAGATATGAATAAAATCTATATATATATATATATATATATTTTTTTTTTTTTTTTTTATTAATTGAGATTATTTTAGGGCACATACACATATATGTGTGTTTGAAATCTTACTATACATGAATACGGTTGTTGTCAATATTTGAAAGCAAACTTTTTTTTAATGGATTTATTAATTAATTAAATGTATTATAGCTTACTTGTTTGTTGTAATTTGCAGATTGTAAACTTCTAAAGTGATAATGAAGTTGCTTTAGAAGTAACGCCACCAGTGACATGACCAGTCACACAGTTCATCACCTGAGGAGAAATGTAGACATTTCTGGAAAGTGTGCAGTATTTATAGACTTGGAGGTAAAGTAGAAACCGTTAGAACGCAAAACGCATGCGCTATTTGCGCTCCAGACGTCAATTTGCGTTCCAGACACCATTTTGCGGATAGTAGTTATTTGTTGCATGTGAAATGGTGGCGATTTTCTATGTGGTACGTCCCGCATAATGTGTATTACGTGCCGCATGAACTGTTCTTGAGTGTTGGTTCAGTTTTGCGAGTACGTTGTGTAATTTTACGTCATAAGCCTCGTTTTTGTTTTATTTGTCGCCCATTTTTTCTGTTGCTTAGGGGATTTTCGAGTGTGTAAACTATGGAAATGTTAGTGAAATCGTGGTGTAACGTGACTTCCAGACGTCCTGGTGGTCCCCCCTTGCTGTGGGTAATGTTTTTTTTTTTTCTGTTTATTTTTTGTGTTGTGAGTATTTTCCGCTGTGCGCGGTTTGTCAGTTAAGGTCGTATTTTTGCGAGTCTGTAATGGTTTTACATGTTGTAATTTTTTTGTTGTATGGGCGCAATTTTTTTTGTTTTCCTAAGTTCCGCGGCTCGTATTTTTTTGTGTAAGTCCGCAGTTCGTCATTGCGTGTTTTTTTTCTCAAAGTCCCGCGTGTGTGAGCGTTTGTAAGCGGTTGTGAGGCACCATAGAGCCTCCACCTCCGGAAATGCGGACCCTCGCGATTTGCAATCCGAAAGTCGTAGGGGGTCGTAGGGATGGCGTTCATCTCTACCAGCGCATTTGGAGCTCCTTGCCAGCAACTGCGGCCCTTGCTTTGCGAGGGCCGCAGTTGCAACGGGCTCGCTTAGTGAGCCCCCAAGCGTTAGCAACAACCTGCATGCTGACAACTATATATGTGATTATTCATCAGGGATCCACGTTACATACAAATCAGACCTAAAGACATTCTTGGAAAGTATCACATCCATAATAGTGGACTGCCTGTACATGGATTAATTAAAGGCAAAAATAATTGTAATTATTATTATACAGGATATACACAGGATATAATTGATATAGGTTGTAAGTCTGCGAGTTTTCAATCTTGCAATGTGCTTTGGGAGAGCACTCTGTTTAAACACTGGATTCTAAGCCCAAAGACAGAGCCCTCCAGAGCCCTATTGTCTTAGTTTGAACACAATCCATGTATAGCGCTATGAAATATGTTTGCGCGTTACAAATAAACGATAATAATAGTAAATAATAATAATATAGAGGCACAGAGAGAAGACACAGGAACAAGGATAATTCATTTGATATAGGGGCAGCAACCCAGTGAGGTGATACACAAAAAAGCTAAGCCAAATGTGAATAAGCTCTCAAGCCTTCTAATCAATGTATATACATCAGCTGTGCACTTAACATGTTTCTGCAGCATTGTTAAACAATTGTATTGATGTTTTCAGGACAAATTTCCTATAAATTAGCTCTTTGGTTTGCATGAATTGGTAAATGAATATATATATATATTTCTATGTTATATATTCTTTTTAATCATTCATTATTGAAGTACAGACATTCTACTTGAAAAGCACATTGTAGAAATTCCGTAGAAAAGTCACTTGGGAAGTACAGTGAGACAGTTAGAGAACAATATGGTTTAGATCACACACAGATCTTCATACAATAACCATGGAGATTATTTAAGCAGAGAAGTGGGCTGATAATGAATTTTTCAATTCAGGACTCTTTTTTTTTTCTTTCTTCAAGCTGTTACAATTAGCTAATCAGCGGCTTATCCAGATCTTTACAATGTATGGATGAAGTGTGCATTGAAATCTGTGAGGTCCAATGGAATTAAACAGAATTCCGCATGCTATGACCGTCATGCCACTTTAATACTGAAAAAAAGGTGCTTTTGATTGTTAAGACTGTGTGGGTGGCTAATGTGTATTTTCAGAGTAATCTTTTTCCGTATTTACAAACTTACTAACATATTTATTTATGAGGGTCAAATAAGAGGTAGATAGGAAAGGTAGATAAAATCATGACCCTAACTTACAAGGCCCTCGATAACAGAGCACCCCCTTATATCTTTAATCTTGTCTCAAAATACTCCCCCACCCGCCCTCTTCAATCTGCTAATGATCTTCTTCTTTCCTCCTCTCTTATCACCTCCTCTCACTCCCAGGACTTTTCTTGTGGTGCCCACCTACCACCGTCATCCTTAATGTCTATCACATCCAAACCCTTTATATTGTAAGTTAGCAAGCTGTAATCTTGCAAGGTGCTTTAACCCTCCTAGCGGTAATCACAATCGTGGCTTGGGATAAATTTTTAGTACCTGAAGCATTAACCCCAAACCACACTCAGGATTGCATCAGGAAGTGCAGGGAGTTTGCCTGAGCCCCCTCAGCATTCACCTCCTTTTCCCCTTTCCCCATCCGATGATCCGAGGCTCATCCGGTACTGGCAAACGCCTTGTGCATGTGATGTCACTCGGGATGCCGGTCACATCATTAGCATTTGCCGGGCCCGGTCACAGCCAGAAGACGTGCATGAAGGGGAAGGATGAGCATCGGATGATTGAATCATAGTAAGGGGAGAGGGGAAATGGGAAAGGGAGGTGAATGGAGGAGAATAAGGAAGAAGGGGGAAAGGAAAGAGAAGGAGGGGAAATGGAAGAGGATAAGGGGGGAAGGGAGGAGGATAAGGGGAAAGGGGGAAAGGAGGAGGAGGGGGGTAAAAGGGAAGGAGGGAAATGGAGGAGGATCAGGGAGAAGGGGGAAAGGTAGGAGGAGAAGGGGGAAGGGGGAAAGGGAGGAGGAGAGGGGGAAGGGGTAACAGTGCTCTGCGAACGCTAGGGTGTGGGATGATCAGAAATATAGAAAAAAGATTAAGTGTATATTTTATACTGTATATGTACTGTATATATATATATATATATATATATATATATATATATATATATATCTTTTTCTATATACTTGTTTGAGGATTTGCATCATTTAATTTACAGAACATGCCCACAACTTTGAAGATTTTTTTTATTTTTTATTGTGAAGCAAACAACATGTAGGATAAAATAACCGAAAAAGTCAATGCGCATAACTATTCACCCCCCTAAAGTCAATACTTTGTAGAGCCACCTTTTGCGGCAATCACAGCTCCAAGTCGCTCTGGATAAGTCTCTATGAGCTTGCCACATCTTACCACTGGGATTTTTGCCCATTCCTCCTTGCAAAACTGTTCCTTCAAGTTGGATGGTTTGCGCTTGTGAGCAGCAATCTTTAAGTCTGACCACAGATTTTTTATTGGATTGAGGTCTGGGCTGTGACTAGGCCATTCCAACACATTTACGTTTCCCCTTAAACCACTCAAGTGTTGTTGCTTTAGCAGTGTGTTTGGGGTCATTGTCCTGCTGGAAGGTGAACCTCCGTCCTAGCCTCAAATCACGCACAAAGTGGTACAGGTTTTGCTCAAGAATATCCCTGTATTTAGCACCATCCATCTTTCCTTCAACTCTGACCAGTTTCCCAGTCGCGGCTGCTGAAAAACATCCCCACAGCACGATGCTGCCACCACCATGTTTCACTGTGGGGATGGTGTTCTTTGGGTGATGTGATGTGTTGGGTTTGCGCCAGAGATGGCTTTCTTCTGCCCTAAAGCCCAATTCTATGGAGCGTACGGCTTATTGTCATCCTATGTACAGATACTCCAGTCACTGCTGTCGAACTCTGCCTCCCTGATTAATGCCCTCCTTGCTCAGTCCGTGAGTTTTGGTGGGCGGCCATCTTTTGGCAGGTTTGCTGTTGTGCCATGTTCTTTCTATTAGTGTTGTAAAATGGCGGCGATTGTCTATGTGTTACGCTGCTTTCGATAATTTTCCGTCCTTTCTTATAGTGTATTTTGTACTTTATATGTTCCTGGGTATAATTGGTACACGGCTGGCGTGTTTTGCGCAGTTCGGGGTCGTGCAGCCAAGTTTTCATTTTTTGGGGCCGCCATTTTTTTTCTTGCTTACCTGATGTTCGAGTGCTGAAACTCTGCAAATTCGGCTTAAATTCGCATGCAGCCTCACTCCCAGACGTCCTAGCTGTCACACCGTGTTTTGTGTGAGTTTTTTAAGTTTTTTGTGTTTTTCGCGGTTCGGCCGTTAACTTCATATTTTTTCGACCTTGTAATTTTTTTTCCTAAGTTCCGCGTCTCGCAGTTTATTTTTGAAAGTCCTGCGTTCCTGAGCTGCTTGCAGCCTAAGGCAGTCCCACGTTTCCTAACTGCATGGAGGCTTAGTCCTGCGTTTTTCAATGTCTCAACGGCTTGCCTCGCTTTCAGAGGCTCGCAGGCGATGAACGCCTTTGGCACTCATCGGCTAAGTGCTCCGAGCTCGGAAGACTTCTGTGCTTCAACGGCTCTGCTCGCTTGGGCATGCGCTCGAACTCCGGCGCAACTTTTTTAACATGGCGTCTCCAACAAACTTTGAATTCCGACAACTATATATGTGATATACCTTACCTGCGAGGGTCGGCGAAGCAGGGGGGCGGAACAAGGCGGTATGATTATGTCAGTATTTTAGAATGTACCGCTTTAACATTCTAAATACTGACACTATCATACCTCCAGGAGAGTTAAGGAAAACACTACACATGCTAGATTTTAAGCTCAAAGATAGGGCCCTCCATTTGTCTATGTGTTAATATTGTTTTTGCTTTGAACTTAACCTTTGTACAGCGCTTTGGAATATGTTGGCGCATTACAAATAAAGCAAATAATAATCAACTATCATAGAGATGTCGTAAATGAGAGTTGTCGTCACTTAATGATAAAAGTTACGGGCTTACACATGCGCAATGAGAGCCAAAGTCCGAAGGCGCTCATCGCGAGACCCGTACGTGACTGGATTGACGGGCCTACAATGAGCATCAAAGGCATTTGCGATTCTCCATGATCCTATAAACCGAAGCAGACCAAGCACATTGGTCAGCCACCGCCCCTCTGAGCTCCACAATGCTCATTTTAATTGCATCAATGACCTCGTCTATCCATCCCCACCTCTGCCGCCACCTTCTTCATGTGCCTTCAATCTCTCCCAGCATCAGAGTCTTCCCTAGGGAATCCTGTCTTATTATTCACTAATATTCACTTAGTTACCAGTGGTACAGAGACTTTCTCTTCTTATAACCTCAACCCAAATATAATGATATATGTTTGCTGCTTCTATGTAGGGCCAATATACCAATTGACCAACAAGCCAATGGTGTCAGGAAAGAAGGCTCCACACATTAATGTCTTCATTTACCTCCTCCCTTACTTCTTTATTGCCTCCATCTGGCTTGAAATATTAGAACACCTATTGACTGCCACATTCCAAGGCTATGTATTTGCCCCTCTTACTCCTTATCATAATAACGATGTTAAAAGTGGTATTGACACAATTACCATGAAAATAGTCATATATATGTACATATATATACATATATATATATATATATATATATATAGGGAGGGCGCGATATACACTCCCCTTCGTGGGCGCTTAACCCAGCACTGTTAAATGACGGGAACGCAAAAGATAAAATATATGCCACCATAGTAGAATACTTTGAACTAAATGGAGGAGGTGAGGTACCCAATGGGCGGTGTGGGCTGCACATAAAGCAGTAATAAGAGGGAAATGTATTTAGCTTGGTTCCCTGGCGAAGAAAGCGGAGTTAACCCAAATCAACTCTATAAACAAAAAAATTTCAGCCCTGCAAGCTATTCCGCTCTCCAGGAGACCCCCAGGGACACAAGTTGAAATACATAAACTTAAACAACAACTACAGGGTATTCTGCGTAAAAAGGTTGTGACCATATTACAAAAGACCCAATCTCAATACTTTACGTTCTCGAACAAACCAGATAAAATGCTAGCCAGAAAGCTCAACCAACAGAGGGCAGACTCCTTTATCCCCAAACTAAGGGTAGATAATGAAAAGACTGTTTATAAGCCAAATGACATGACAGAATCATTCGAAAAGTTTTACGCTGACCTATACTCAGCTCCTGCTCGTTCAGGTTCGACTGGCCATATATCCCAAATTAATAAATTCCTTTCCTCCATTAGTCTCCCAAAACTTGATGATGAACAATCGGATCTATTAGACAACCCCATAGATTTGAGTGAAGTCAAGAGAGCTATAAAAGAAACAAAACCACATAAAGCACCAGGCCCAGATGGCTTTACAAATTTTTCCTATAAGCAATTCATAGATGTGTTGGCTCCGCATCTCCAACTACTGTTTAATGACTTATTGTCAGGTGAACCCATGAGGGCAGAATTTCTGGAAGCGAAAGTAATAGTAATACCCAAGGAAGGGAAAGACCCGTCCCAATGTAAAAATTACAGGCCTATATCACTGATCAATTGTGACATTAAACTTTATTCCAAAATCCTAGCGAATAGGTTGTCCAAGATTCTACAAGGCTTGATACACCCCGACCAGGTTGGGTTCATTCAAGGTCGGGAAGCGCCAGATACCACCAGACGCATATTAAATTTACTTGATGTAGCATCCCTCCAAAATAAGCCTTTGATGCTGCTCTCTTTGGATGCAGAAAAGGCCTTTGATAGGATAGATTGGGCATATATGACTAGGGTTTTACATAAGTTTGGATTAAGCGATAAGTTAGTGAAGGGCATACTAACACTGTACTCAGACCCGATAGCATATGTGGCTTACCAGGGGTTTAAATCCCGAACATTTAAAATCACAAGAGGAACAAGGCAAGGTTGTCCCTTATCCCCTCTCCTTTTTGCGATGTGTATTGAACCCCTAGCCACTTCAATAAGGGAAGATACAAATATTAAGGGGGTAAGAGTGAAAAAGACAGAACACAAATTGAGCCTATTTGCGGATGATTTCCTGCTTACGATTACTGAGCCTTTAATTAGTCTCCCTAACCTCTTTCATGTTCTTGAGCTCTTTGGCAGCATTTCTGGCTTCAAAATTAACTCAAGTAAAAGTGAAGCATTAAATGTTTCTTTACCGAAACAATTGGAAACCCAAATAGTAGGGAATTTTTCCTTTAGATGGGCACAAGGCCATATTAGATACTTGGGGGTTCTTATTCCCAGGCAATCTAAATTGACCTACTTAGCTAACTATCTGGCACTTATAAAGAAACTTCTCAATGATATTACAACATGGTCCACATACAAAATTTCGTGGTTAGGGAGGATCCATGCCATTAAAATGAGTATATTGCCCAAACTGCTATATTTATTCCGTACCATCCCAACGGCCGTATGCTCTAAAGACATCCTGGCTATACAAGGGGCAATCTCTCGCTTCATCTGGAATTGTAAAAAAACCAGAATAAACAAGTAGACCATGAGGGCACCCAGATCTAGGGGGGGAGGGGGGGGGGGGTTGGCCCTACCAGATCTACTGCATTACTGCAGAGCTGCCAGATTGTCCCAAATTACCAAGTGGTATGGCAAAGAACAGCTGCCAATATGGGTAGAGATAGAGAAAAATATTTTTGAGGACAGAGGCTTCTACATCCGTCAGGTAGGATGGCTTAGTATGCACTCTAAATTGGGTAATATCTCTTTGACCAATTGTATGACCCAATCCATTGCAGTTCTGACTCAGACGAATAAGAGAACACAGCTGATAGAAAAAGGATCATGGCTTACCCCATTGTGGATACACCAAAATACAGTATTAACGGATAGGCTATTGCAGTTTGAGTGGTGGATAAAAAATAAATTTACTTTGGTTGCCAATATGTTGAGAAAGACCCAGCGATGGTCAGTAGATACTTTCAGAGAAGTGCATAATCTACCAATAAGAGAATGGTTTAATCTTGCTCAGGTGCACGCCAATATATCCAAAGTAACTAAACTGAATGCCAATGCTAAGACCACTCCGTTTGAGAAATGCTGTCTAGACAATGCGAATGGTAAACAGAACATTTCTATAATCTACAATTACCTAATTGAGCAGTCAACGCCACTCAGATTGCATCACCAACATTTGTGGGAGTCAGAACTTGACATGGAACTAACTGATATACAATGGAGTAGGATACACAAACAAGCCACAAGTTCCTCATTGAACAAAATTCTAAGGGAAAATAGTCATAAGACTATTATGAGATGGTATTTAACGCCAATAAGGCTAAAAATCTCCAATCCCTCTCTAGATGGAAAATGTTTTAGGGGATGTCTGGACATGTTCTATGGGAGTGTCCCAAAATTGCCCATATTTGGCTGAAATCTTATGAAATCTTAAAGAAACTATGGGGATGCCGGATTCCCCAAAAACCGATGGAGGCCCTATTAGGCCTGCCCATAGAAGGCCTCAGTAAACAGGCTCAACTCCTATCACATCAAATATTTTTAGCGACTCGAATTGCGATAGCTAAGGCCTGGAAATCAGAGGTACCTACATATAGCGTAGTTCTAAACAGACTTAAATTCATATATGACATGAGCGTTATTTCGGCTGAATTGGATGGGTCATACAAGAAATGGGCCTCATGTTGGGATCCATGGATCCTCAAGATTGGGTGGTAAATATGCAGGGACATAATTATAAAATTTGGGCTGATCTTATGAGGAACAACTCTTAAACAAATTCTGCCTCTCCTTAGCACCTTCTCTTCCGTACCTCCCTTTTGTTTTTCTTTTCTCTTTTCTCTGTTCTCTTCTTCCCCTCTTCAAAAGGATCTCTATAAGATTATAGATATACTGGATCGTGCTCTAATACGTAAGTAGTTTGAATAGAGGGAAAAATTATTAAATAGATAAAAAAACTGCAATAATTAAAGTTAAAATGTTATTTACTTATATACATCTTACTTTTGTTAAAAATCAGTACCTATCTTATGGATATGTTATGGATGAACGATCTGTGTTAATATATTAACCGGTTATTCGCAATAACAGTTGTTTGGAACAAAAAAAAAAAAAAAAAAAGAAGACAAGAAATGGGTCAAAAGGTCACAAACGTTTATTTATGTACAGTTTAGCGTTATTTGACAGTTTATTGCTACACTCTGGGAATTAATAATCTTTGTTTTGGACCAGGCAATGTTGTTACATATTGTATGTGTCCTTGATGACCTGCTATTCTATATTGTACTGTTGCAACCTTGTCTTTAATAAAAAAGATTTAAAAAAATATATAGTACACTGTACCCCTGTGTTAAAAGAAGGGTAACTGGAATAGGAAATAATTAGGATCCTTCCTTTTTCGTCCACACCATTGGTGGCGTGTGGCGACCACTGGGCAGTGCGATGAGACTTTGTTCAGTGTGTTCTTAGAGTGAGGGTTGGGGTTAGGGTTTACTATGTAGAGTGTATCATCTGCCACTACCCTAACCTAAGGCCCTAATCCCTAGCCCTGAACCTAACCCTAGCCCTAAACCCTGACAGCAGATAAATTAAGCAGCAGAATACATAATTGTTGCGCCACCTTGTGACTGTGAAGAGTCCAATAATTGGTAGGATTATTAAATATTATGTGTAATTGATTTTTTGTGATTACTATGGCTAAAAGAAAAAGAAAAAAAATATAATGTACATTGGAATGATTGGTATTCAAACCAAAATATATTTTAGTATCATAAAATGTTACTCAAAAACACAATCATTGTTTTATTGTTATGCAAATCACAATTTTCTAAAATGTAACACTTGTTTAATAAAATAAAATAAATCTAAAAAAATATGATTTCTAATGCAAAATGGCCTCAATTCATTGGCTTCTTGTAATAATTCTTTGCCGTTGGGAAAAAAACCCTGCAAAATAGAACAAACTAGCTGAGATATTAAACGTAATACATGGAAGGATGATTATGGGGGCATTTCTTCCTATTTGTTACAGATTAATATGTTAATTACAATGCATATTTTGTAAAAAGATTAAATGGAAGAAAAGTAAATTTATTTTTTCAGCCAGCGTTTTTTTTTTTTTACAGCCCATAAATTAAGCAGCAGAATACATAATCAGAGATAGCGACATGACATTATGCTAAGACTCACAGCACATACGAGATAAGGTCTTTTATTTCAACAAAGCACGTTATTAAATATAGCTGTGTCTGTTTTTCTACGCCAGTACTTTTCAAAGAAATTACCCCTGGGATATAACAAAAAAATATTAATGGGTCACTATCAAGTGGTTACAAGGGTACCCGGGTATGGACCAAATAAAAAAAAATGACAAGGAGAGCTCCTGACTTACACAAATAGGTGTTTGGTGGCTTTTAATTAGAGAAAAAATATATATTGATGCCTTTACTGGACCAATGAGCTCCTCCTTGGTTACTTGCGGTGAGGACAACACATCCCATGATGCTTTGCTGCACAATCTGGATCAACAGATTGAAACAATCTAATAGCTGCCTGTGACTGGCCAAATCAAATTATGAATTTTATGCTAATCTTAGCAGGGGATTTTCAGGGGTGTTAACTCTCAAAATTAACTGCTAGCAAACTCATGAGTTTTACCAAACTTTAGGATAAGTTTAATAATGTTTATTTTGGTATATTTTCATACAAAAATATGTTTTTATACACTACTGATTCCTTTGTATCAGATGAACTCATAATCCCATAAAACTTATATATGCCTTTAAATATAAGATTTGCTTTTATGATCCTGTTTCCATAAGAATAATTGTTGTTTTGTTACATACTTCACAAGCATGTGACATTTTTACCAATCTAACACACCCACTAAATGGCACACTGATAAATTTCTAATAAATACAAATGGGTTAAATATACTCTCCGAGAATTGTACTTTTCTTATTATGTTAGTTAAACACCCCCAAGTAAAACACACATGCCAGGTGCTACAACTTCACACCTCCTGTATCTTGATATGTTTAACAGCCTTATGATTTATATGCCGAATATTTTTCCTTTAACCTTTTTTAGAACTAAGCAACTAACATATAATTAACTGCTTAACATACAATTACTTGGTTCTGCACAGCGTGTACATCCTTAAATATATGTCTATCAGTCATCGCTATTTATAAAACACATTGAAACATCAAAATACTGTATGTTCCACTCAGACATCCTTTTACTGGTAGGTAAACAGGCTGCTTGATATATATTTATATTTATATAATGGAAGTAAAGTTGTCCATTTCAGTCTTTGAGTTAAAGGATGACTCTAGTGCCATGGTGTTTTAGTGGTTAGGATTCGGTGCCTTCACCTCTGCGACCTGGGTTTGATTCCATTCAGGGAACCAAGCGGTCACACCATCCTGAAGCCATGCAGGGTTTGGCCTGGTCAGTGCTTGGATAGAAGACCACCTAGGAATTGAACGGAGAAGGAACTGGCAACCCACTCCAGTATCTCTGCCATGAATACCAAGCGGATCTGCATAGTGTGTTGCTGTCAATCTATTCACAGAGAGTCAAACACGACTGAATGACACAAAACAAAAATAGTGATCTAACAACAGGATCTAGGATTGATCATTAATAAAATGTATACTCAATTATAAAAAAAAAACAATGTTCAAAATTAAAGTGACATGGGGTCTAACTATGGTAGTATTTCAAATATATGTAATAACAACTAATTTATAAACTCAATGTTATTAACAAAAATGACATATTCCCTATGTACCACCATGGAACCTAAGGGCATCCGTGGTACAGGGACCCCCACTGTATGAGGTGAATCTTTGGTAACATGGGGATCCTAATGACCCCCATGTTAACAGGGTTCATTTTAGGTGAAATGGTGGTCCACGGGGAGCCGTTGTGTATAGTGTCAATTGCCAAGGAGCTCCATAAGGATCCCCATGATAATAGGGTCAGTGTTAGGTGCCATGAGGGTCCATAGGGGCCCACATGCTTATAGCTTAGATGGCATATGAGGTTGTGGGTTTTGGTGGGGGAATCCCAATTGAAATCCATTCTCATAGGATGCAGCAATAGCGGTAGTATCTCCTTAATATTGTCAAATTTAGTAATCAAACCCCAAATTCATCACAATTAAGGTGTTGGCTAATTCATAGTGTCGGATTTTATATATCCAGGATTCTCTGAGATTTTTTTTTCAGGGTTTTTTTAAGTTTCAGTCATAGAGACTTTGAATTAAAGTTCTTTGAGATCTGATATCACTATGTCATAGCAATTTTAAAATAGTTATGGGACAGATACTCTTAGCTTAAGATATTATGGTCATTTCGAGCACAGTGATGGCATTTCTTGGGAGCTAGATTTACTTGTTGATAGCTCAGTAGTGAACCTCATTCTGATATTGTCGTACAGGAGCCAAGGAATGGAGGCCCTAGTTTGTGAATTAGTTGTAAAGAGCATCACAAAGTCCCTCCTTCTACATGCTTGGGCTGATGGAAGGGCTTTCTGATGTGATGCAGGGTGGTCCAAAGAGTGGCTTGGGAACCACAGATTGATGGGAAATCCTATTTGAACAGCACAAAAAGGATGTGAAAATTGAATCAGGTACAGAAGAAGAAAGGATGCTCAGACAGTTGGTCCATAAAGAAATGGATTTGGAAAAAGAGTATGAGGAACTGATTAAGGAGGAGGGCCCAGGTGGGACCTGGCTCAAGTACTTGGAGTTAGCCCATCCTTCCCCAGCTGAGCTAGCAGAGGATACACTACCAGAGGATATGGACTGTTGGCTACACCCCCATAAGGTTGAGGAAGGAAACCAGAAAATACCTGGAGATCTGACAGCTATAGAACAGGCGAGATCAGAAGGACTGCTGGGAACTCACCAGGATAAGGAGGCTGGGAGAACAGTCCAGACACTGGTAGATGCAAGACCATGGAGCAGCGTTAAGCAACCCCAACCACAGGGAGATGGCCAACAACCAGAAAAGTTCCTGCCTCTAACCAAGGGTGAGCAGCTGGGGACTGTACAGTTTGCAGCGGAGGGTGCAAACCCCTTCAGAGTCTGCCCAACTACCCATTGACTGTTATCTGTCTTGAACCATAGACTGCTAATATCCTGGTGGTCAGGAAACAGATGGATATGCCAAGGCTGACAGTCATGGAGAGCATGATGCCAGATCAGGGCATATAGCTATTAGGAGAGGTGGTGACCCCTGAAACCCTGAGGAAGGAGCAAGTTGAGGCTCCACTCACAAGCCCTACAGAGTTGCCAGCAGAGCTGATTTGGATCGCTTTAGCCCAGGGAGCCTGAGAGATAACGGGTTCGGGCAAGCTGCCCACAGTACTAGAGGACCTGACACAGCATACCCTAGCTGTGATCCTAACCTTACCAGCCCTTGTGAATTTAAATACAGAGGAGCTACCGACCCCAGTGAAGTCTGCTACCCCAGGTGAGCCTCAGCAAGGAAAGGGTCTCCAACCCTGCAGTTCAAGACTGGAAGCGGGGAGTAATGTCACTACCCCTTTCCAGGGCCTAGATCCTGGTGCATTGAGCCACCATAGAGGACATATTGCACCATTGGAAAAAGGGTAGGGGAATTATATTGACACATGGGAAATGTGGGCAAGTGGGTGGTGGGGTGAATAGCACCAAAACATACGACCATAGTGTACCACTATGATTCATATGGTCTTATGGCATATGTCTCCGCCTTATCCTGTATATTATGGGCCTCATTCAATTATTACGTTTTAGAGATCCGGGCTCACAAATGGAGTTCGCAAGCTACTTTGCTATTCAATTGCCTTCTATTTGCGGGCTCCGATCGAGTTACGTGCTGTGAGCTCCAATTCCTAGTGATTTGCTCAATAGCAGCTTATTTCCCTCAAAACCTTTGATCTTTCATGGCCGCAAAAAATCCAGATTTGCTATTGAATTACTCCGCTTTACCCTTCCGTCAAGCCCGTAAATGGCTAAACTCGAACCACAGGTTACTTGGCCCAAGGAGGTGTCGCAAATGGCTTACTTACAAATTCTAGCACTGTAAAAGCAAATAAAAAAGCAATCCTGTTCTTTTATTAAAAGTGAAAGTGATGTTAGGTCTTAGAATTAATAGCACAACATTCTCAAGCTTGCAAATCGGCATAAATAAATACTTTATTTCATGCTTCAACCCCCAAGCCTGTAGGACTTTGGAATCCAACCTCCATATTTCATTGAAGTCCTATGGACTTGAATAATGAGTTATGGGCTTGGAGGTAATTCAAGCCCGTAGGACTTTGGATGGAAATCAAACATGCAATAAAGTATTGTATTTTGGTGATGTGCAAGCTTGAGAATGTTGTGCTTTTAATTCTAGTGTCAGCCATTGTGTTCCACATCATTTACAGTGCTTTACAGTGCTGCATTGATTTTATATTTGCATTTACAATACTCTGAGTTTGAAGGCTTGAACCACGTGTTACGGGCTTGTGACCGCGATCATGTTCAAACACGCAAATGTTCACTGCCGATAGCATGGTTTGTGATTATAGGGAAGGGGGACTAACTTGCTGGCCCGGCCAATTGAATAGCTAAGTAAACATAGAGCAATGCGAGGACATAACTCGATTGCAGGAAATCGGCGATTTGCGAACAAGTTATGGCCCCTAATTGAACTAGGCACTATGTGTAATTCCCCATGTAATATTACTGTGTTCTGTGTCATGAAACAGATAAACAAAATAGGTCTGCAATGTAGACAGACAGGAACCAGTGATTGCATTGTAATCTGTTTTGTCCCATTGGTTGCCAGGTATGCTAGAGCCAGAGACGACATGTGTGTATTGGAGGTTGGCCCTTTGTTCCCAGGTGCCCAACAGAATGCTAATATTGAATCCCATGTGGAGTCAATCTCCTGTGTTTCTCTGCCACTCCCTGTCATTGTTGTATTGTATACACCCCCATATGTATCTAATTGCTATAAATATTGCTGACTTTTCAAAAATAAAATAGTTCACTGCTGAGACATACAGAAATAGTATGTTCTCTTATTTGCTCCTGGTGGCTGGGAAACTGATCCTATCTCCACCCTGCAAGTAACTTGTCCTGGACACTACCACAGGAAGGTTACTGAGACTCTTGGTAGTGCTGATTCCTTATGGAGAGACCCTGACTGATACAGAAGCCAGATATCAGGGTGCTGGTGCTGAGATTTCCAAGAACCCAACGGTCCTTGTGGCCCTGGGCAGTAATAGCCCCTACCCTCGTATCGTCAAAATATCTAACCCATCTTTAAAGTTATTTATTGAATTTGCTGTTACAACCTCCTTTAGTAGAGAGTTCTTTGGATATACATTGAAAAAGATAAATCTTTTTATTGACAAATACATAGGATCTTTTAAATGCATGCTAGAATTTTTTGGACTACAGTGGTTCTTCAAATAATACCTTCCAACATTTCAAATGGCTAAATAAATACCCCTTCTGGATTGTTACCTTGTCATGGTGAAGGGGTTTGTGTACTTCAATAAAGCTGTGACCTATACCATGCAGGGTCAACCAAGATGGACAGGTAATAGTAGAGAGGTCAGACAAATTGTGATCCACTAATGATGGAACTGGCAACCTACTCCAGTATTTTTGCCAAGAAAACCATATGGATAAGCACAACTAGAAACACAGACAGACGTGTGACAGATATGCCTGGCATGCTGCATCCATATGGTCATCAAGAGTCGGACATGACTGAAGGATAGAAAAACAACAATAAAGAAGCACACATATATTCTTGAAAAATGATGCACTGTTAGGTAGTGTTATCACCGTTGTGTACAGTGTGTTTTAGCTCTACACACTTATTATATGTCAATACTCCATACAGATAAAACCAACATCCCCACTTACTGTTATATTTCAAATTCCCAGATGGATTAAAACTCACTCTCCACATTTTGCACTTTTCTTTATTTGTTAAGTACACATTAGGTAAAACATTTTTTCACATACTCAAAAAAACAACACGCATATAACACGCACACACTGGGTGCTGTAACTTCAGACCTTGATGTGTGTAACAGGTTTATCCTTTTTATGCCAAAAAGTTTTTAGAACTAAACAACTAACATATAATTAGCTCCTTTACGTACAATTACCTGGCTCGGCACAGCATCTACATCCATAAATACTATATATGTCTATCAGTCATCGCTATTTATAACACACATTGAGAAGTCAACATACTGTATGTTCCATTCAGACATCATTTTGATGACAGGTAAATAGGTTTCTTTATGTATATAATGGAAGGAAAAGTATACTTTGAGGTCTTGTGAGCTTTTTACACTAAATAAGGTGCATTTTCATTCAATCTGTTCAAAGTTCAAGATATATTAATTTGATATTATTCTGAAATATCCTCTCATTTATATAAATACAACATCTGGTGATAGTGCCCCTTTAATTGTAGACATCATACAATATGGATCATGTTTTGAATTTAGAAACTGATTAATAACAGAATTAAACTCGTTATAGCTTTTTAAACTTACATTTGATTCTTAGTGTTTTAAGGACTAACCGAGCTAAACTAAACTGAAAAAAAATTATAAATGTTTTTAGAAAGTATAAAAACACAATCTTTAAATGATTACCTTTTTATGCAATTATTATTTAATCGAGTGATCTATTGTATTTTATCAGATGGAAATGTCTTTCCTTTAGAAGTGAATGCACTGGCAGTTGTAGATGCCTGATTCTTGATGTGCAGCTAGAACTTCCTGTGTTTTCAAAGTCTCCTAGTATCTTGGGAAGTTGATCAGCTAAAAAGCATATAGCAGAATAATTGCATATAAAATGTAATGTATTAGAAGCTGTATTATTTAATTTTCCCTTCCAATAACAATTTGCATATTTTGAGTGTAGTTCCTCAAAATACTATATATCCATATAGTTTATATATATACTAGCGAATTGCCCGTCAAAAAATGACGGCAATGAAATTGTAAGGTAGCTAAATTAGTAAATGAATATAGTGTACCTATTTTGAAGCATTGTGATGAAGAGCTGGCAATCTGTGTTGATGTTGCTGCAGCATTAGTGGTGTGGAGCTGCTGTATAAGCATGCTGAATGTGTGCAGTGTAAGACTGTGCGTGCGCGAGACCAAACCGTTAGCGTAGTCGTGTACTTCCGCATTGGTGTAAAATGGCGAGTAATGTGTGGTATAGGTCTGTATCGGAATATCCGTAGTTGTTTTGTGGTGTTTTGCGAGTTTAGAGTGCTGTAGCCTCGTTTTCGTTTTGTTCGGCGGCCATTTTTTCTCTCGCTTAGATTTTTTTTTAGTCTCTAAACTGTTTTATTTCGAGTAAAATCGAGGTGTAAGTTGCATTTTTGAGGTCCTGGGTGCTTCCTCTTGGTGTATGTAAGGTTTTTATGTATGTGCTGTGTGTATGTATTGTGTTTTAAATGTTTGTATGTCGGCGTGTTGCGTCCGATGTTTGCGAGGTCGTAATGTGTGGTAACGTGTTTCGTACGTTGTTTGCGTTCCTCGTAAAATTTAGCGAGTGTCGTAATTTGTGTGTCGTGTTTTTTGAGTAGCGACGTGAATTTTGCGAGGGTTTGAGGCCCTTGCCCAGTGACCTCGCCAGCAACTGAGGCCCTCGCTTTGCGAGGGGCCTCAGTTGCTGGCATGGAGCGCCTTCGGCGCTCCATGCCAGCAACTGAGGCCCTTGCCCAGTGACCTCGCTACGCGAGGGCCGCGGCTCGCTGCGCGAGCCGCGGCCCTCGCTTCGCGAGCCCGCAAGCGTGAGCAACGACTCGTACGCTCACAACTATATATGTGATATATATATATATATATATATAAATGACTAAAAATATATTCTAGAACATTAAAAATATATAAGGGTTTATATATATATATATATATATAATAAAGTACAAAAAAATACATTATAAAACGTTAAACAATATATAAGGATTTGTATATATATATATATATATATATATATATATATATAATAAATCAATTTAAAAAAAATACATTATAAAACATGAAAAAAAAAATAGGTTTATATCAATATATATATATATATATATATATATATATATATATATATATATATAAAAAGATACATAAGAGAACCTTAAAATATAAAACATTAAAAAAATATGAAGTTTTTTTTTTTTTAAATGTAGCAGGTGACTCTGACAACTCACAGAGACATGCATAAATTATTGGTTTATCGTTCCGGAAACAAAACTGTAATTCATTTGCATAACCTACATAATTAATAATTAGAAACACAAGTTTTCCTAGAATCGGAAAGCCCCCCGTGCAGTAACCTCCTTATCTGTCATCGCCTGGCATTTCGCATTGTGAATCTGAGAATTATATTAGCACGAGTATTCAAAATAAGTGCTCTGGTGTCAAAAATATTGTTTTATAGCAATGAATTTTCATATCAAAAGAAAAAATGGAATGCAAAAAGGAAAAACCTGAGCAATATTTTTTAAATATAATAAGCATTTTTCTTTGAAGTTAAATCACATTTGTATGCATTTTAATTGAAATACAGCTTACTTTGCATCTCATTATCAGGTGGCTATTGAATGTTGTAAATTAGCCGTAAGGTTTTTTTTTTTTCTAAAAGTCATACAAAGCTTCAGCATTAAGCAGCCATGGACTCATCAAAACCATATTAAATTAAGTGGGATTAAAAAGCCCATAAAATAGAATGTTTGATCATCAGAGCAAAATAAATGATTAAAATATTATTTTTAATGTGGTTTCATACATGCTTGAGAAGAAATTAAATTTATATTAGACATTGGCAAAGAGGGAATAGTGTCTCTATCAGTATGCACATTATGGCCCTCATTCAATTGCGATTTGGCCAATTGAATAGCCCTCTATATAAGCACATAGCATATTTTTTTAAAGAAGTTTTTAGTTAGTGAAAACCTTGCTTTTGGATAGATGCTTACTAACTAAAAACTTCTTAAAAAAAATATGCTATGTGCTTATTTAGAGCCCTATTCAATTGGCGAAATCGCAATTGAATGAGGGCCTATGTATGAACATAGACTGAATCTAAAAGATATCTCACACAATTCCAGCTTTAAGAGACCAGTGCAGTCCTATATTTTTAATATGTACCTTTGAAGATTGTTCCCTGGTGGTCCAGTGGATAGGATCTGGTGCTTTCACTGCTGCGACCTGGCTTTGATTCCAGTCAGGGAACCAAGAGGTCACATCACCCTGAAGCCAAGCAGGGTTGGGCTTGGTCAGTGGGAGACCACCTAGGAATACCAGGAGCTGTATGCTATAGGCCACTGGCGAAGGAACTGGCAACCCATTCCAGTATATCTGCCATGAATACCAAGTGGATCAGCATGGTGTGTTGAGGTCCATGAGGTCACAGAGAGTTGGACACCACTAAACAACATAAGCATACACATTTAAAGGGCATGTTTTTAAGATCCAATGTAGTGGTCATACAGTGGAGGACTTCATAAATGATTCGCAATAAATTCATTATTGCCTTCAAACTTAAATTTGAAATTTAGTATTGCTGGGACTGGCAGAGCTGATTCTCCCTAGCCATTATAAGATGTTCAGGGGGTAGGAGAGGATTTGAATGGCCACTGCAAGTAAGGAGACAGATAAAGACTCCTTTTCCTTTTCTATTTCCATTTCCATTTCCCACTTGATAATGATTGGAGAAAAGCAGATCTCTTGAGGTCTGAAACATTAATGCTCAAGTTTAAGTTTGAAAGTTTGAAAAGCTACATTGATTAAATAGCTAACCATTATTAAAGGAGTAGTGTGTAAAACATTTTTTTGTAGGAAAAAATACCAAAATAAACACTTACAAACTTACCCTGATGTTTGCTAAATCTTTCCAGTTTTCAAGCTGAGGCTTTTGTCAGTTGACTTCCCTGAAAATCCCTGTTAAGATTAGCATAATTCATTTTGACCATTCAGGAGAAAGCAGATACATTTGTATCATACTCTGGGGTTGCTGTGTTGCAAAGAAGCCTGGGATATGTAGTCTCTATCTCACTCTATTCTTGTGATCTGTTTCAGTTGTAAACTCAGACACCACCCAACCATATGATTCCATCCAGCACCGAGTACTACTTCCTTTGAAAGGTAAAATTCCATACCTACATACATTTCCTCTGCATACTTGGTAATGTCAGTTTTCTCTGGGCGTGGAAAGCTGGATTTTACTTTCCTGCCTATAAATTTGTAAGTACACTGAACTTATCTGTATAACACACCTTTTTTTGAGGATCACTGCCTGTTTGTTACCAAATATTTGAAATCCAGGGAACTTATATATACCTTTAAATAAATAAATAAAACCCTACTGCATGAAGCTTTAATAATGGACACAAAGATTTTAGAAAGTAGTAAATATACATACTTGAACCCTATTGAGCACCTGTGGGATCACCTTGATAGCCATGTTTGCCATATGGATCCTCCACCAGACACTCTTCAGCAGTTGTCAGATGCACTGCAGTTTGCATGGCTCCAGATACCTTTTCCAACCTTCCAGCATCTTATTTACTCAATAACACACCATCTAGCTGCTGTCAGTGCTGCACATTGTGGTTATTTGGGGTATTAGCTGGTGGTCATATATATATATACAGTCGAGTCCCCTTAATATATATATATATATAGATATAAATTGTATATGTGTAAAAATAGATGAGTACATTAGTTAAACATAATACCAAGTGGAAGGCAGGGGAATCAAGCCTATGACTTATCAATTAAAATATTTAAAACAGAACGTTTACCACTAAAACAACCCACTTAGCTTTAAGATATTTGTCAGGAATTTATATTCTTTGGATACTTGCTCATTTGTGTTTCCTCCATTTAATAAATATATTTTAGTAATTGTACCATAGGTTTTTAAGAGTATTTTTTTTGTAAGATAAACAGACTGGAATCAAAGTTAAAATTGGAATGTTATTTATTATAAATGGTTTATCAGATAAGATCAGTATTTGATGACATCATGTAACATTATTACAAATGTTTGGAGACGCTGTCCTCCATGTAATAATGGTGTCTCATTCAGTAAAATGTATATTTAAAGAAAAGAATATGTAAATTGGCCATACAACATAAAGATACCAAATTGGGCAATTTTAGCAAAAATCATTAAAACTATGGAACTGAATGCTCTGTTAACTGATGATGCAATAACATCATTAAAACGCACAAAACAACATTATTATGTACAGGCTAATAAGCCTAATACTGTGTTGGCCAGATGTTTACAAAAACAGAGAACAAATACATTTATTCAATACACCAAAGTTATAAAGGGTAATAACAACAGATGCTTGCAGAATTTCAAACATTTTACCAGAACTTATACATAGAAAGATAATGTTTTATTAAACAAATTTAGCTTCGTCAGGTCAAAAAATAACACAACAAAATGATATGCAATTAAATACTTTTTATGAGGTACATTTTCCCTCTTTAATAATAAAAAAATACTGATGAACTAAAAAAATTGACTACATTCTCTGTTTCGCTACTAGAGAGAAAAGCGGTCCCTTGTCATGTTTACTACCTCCAGCCATCTAGACTTACGTCCTGCCACTGGATACAGTTGGGAACAGGAAGATCAATTTTACAGCATTTGGAAAACATGGTCAGAATATAGTAATTTAGGTTTAAAAACATTTTGGAAATAATCTTCCCCTTTTATGCAAGGTTAAAAATAAGATACAGAGTTTGAGACTTGACTTTATAAGTCAATACAATTTTGTCATGTAATGTAAACAAACATTTCACTATTTTATGAGTATGTATTATTATTTGTTTACATGTATGATATGTATGTCCTTTTTTAAAATATAAGTTAAAAAAAGAATTTGTAAAAGTTAATATTCTTGTGGGAGGGCTTCAAGGGCTAAACTAAAATGGCAATATATAACTCAGTTCTTGATCAATTTTAAAAAGGTAAACACATTTTCACATGATTGTTCACCTTCTTGTTAATGGTGCTGTTCGTATATGGCAACTGCTAGATTTTACATACTTCACAAACGTAAAGTTTTTAACAAGCTACAGTGGTGATTTACTGTAATATCAAACTTTTAGAAACTTGACTGGCTTTTTTTACTGGTGAGGGAAATTAAAAAACAAAAAATAAAGATAACTCTGCTATAGATATCATTAATTGGTCCATGTCTATTAACAAACACGATAGTTACTGTGGACTTTAATTGGCCAACTCTTGTGTATTTACTCTTCTTTGTTTGATCTCAGCTTGATATTTGAATTCTGCATCTTTCCTTTCTGACCTGACCTTAAGAACAATGTCTTTAACAGCTCTAATTCATTGAGTTCCTGCCCTGACCTTAGCGCTCAATAAATTTAATTGTTTTATGCTGTTACAGGCTCTCTCAAGAGTGCACATGAGGTGAGCGTATGGATGAAATAGTTAAGCACAAAATATCCAATATCAGTGATCTATCTATGCCCACAAAATGTCTTTATCTGTTAATGTAATAATAAAATAACAACCCACCACCGTTGCAGAAACCTCAGACATTTACAGGAATCTGCACTTCCTCCAATTTTCTTCTGATGAATACAACATTTTAGTTTGGTCTAAATGGGAATGGGAATGTTTTTTTCATACTTCCTCAGTAAATGTATGTGGATTTACATGTTTTTTTTAATCGTATTTAATATGTTTAACAAGTATGGTTTGCAAGCCAAGACGTACAGTATTACTGTATAGTTTCACTCTTATATAAAAGAAAAAGTGAAAGAACTGAAATGCATTTTAAATATTACACTAGATAACATAATTATTCTCTTAATCTCCATTATGATGCGGAAGAAAACTCCCACAGTCCCACAGACTTCCTCCATATCGACCATCCTGGTGGTATGAGTCTCTAAAGGAACCATACTTCAATATGAAGGACCCCCTATTATCTCACTCACTAGACGAAGGGAAAAAAAAGAATCAAAAGAGGTGCTAAACAAGGTTAAATCTCCAACACCATCTATCAGAAGGGTGATCAAATCATTGGTTTTGACCCAAAAAATATCATAAAGAAATACTTGTACAAGGAAGGATTGATAAAGTATTTACATTTCATCACATCTTCAAAAAGGCACACAGGGGGCTTCTCTTGGTAAATATGATATCCCCTTATTTCCTATGAGTCAAATGTCCCTTTAAATATTAGGCAATTTTTATAAAGTCAACAATGATATGACCTTCCTAACTCCAAGATATAGAAGGGTGGGAGGAAGGACTTAACTAACTTTCTGACTTCCACCCTACACATCACAAAGGGGTAAAAGACTGGAGAAAAATGGGAACCCCTCCTTCATGTGAGGGGCCCTAGACCGCTTTATTATGAGGTTTACCATCAAGCGATCATTACTACACAGTCATGGATATTTATAGGGGCTATAAAGAATCCCTGTTTGCCAGCCTTTCATATAAAAAATGGGCCATAATATCCATTTATTGAAAGACCACCATATAAGCAGAAGTAAATGTAACACAATGCTGACATATTACATGGCCTGGCTTACTTATGTTTAGAGGCTGCTTGCACTACAATGGAATGAGTATTAAGGGTCCACTGTAACGTGTTAATAAAAAATTGTGTTTGAAAAATATTTTAAGATCTGTTAAAGCATGTCATATAGTTTAAAAATAAGATAGTAAACATGTTGATTATTATTTAATATTCACACTAGCGACTTGACCCGTCAAAAATGATGGGGCAATAAAATGTAAAGCCACGGGAATGCTGTTTGACACACAATGTAAACATTTTTGTACCCTGAGGACCTTTGGCGCTCATTGCGAACCTTGTGCTGAGCGCCTTTAGCGCTCATGGCGAGCCTCTCGTCTCGTATATTTTTGCTCCTCTGAGCACCTTGGTCACTCATTATAAAGAGATATAGATATTTATCTATATTTAGATAATCAATAATGAATTAATTAGTTCTTGAATAAATTAATATATTTTGCCTATTTGTGATTAATATATCCAGCAATCAATAGCCTGAAGAGCTAACAATCTGTTTATATTTTCCGGCACCATACAATGTCCAGTTTGATTGTTGGTGCCCTGATGATAAAGTGTAATGAATGTCCCAACTGTGCATTAGAAATTGGTTGCGTGCGCATGGAAAATCCATTGGTGTAGTTATGTAAAATGCCATTGTAGTTTGGTAATGTTATTAATGTATTACGCGTCTCGCAAGCATTATCCGTCATTTGTAATAGTGTATTTTCTTGTTCGTTCATTCCTGTGTGAAAGTGCTATGCATTTGGCAGTGTTTTGCGAGGTTCAGGGTCGTGTAGCCTTGTTTTCATTTTTTTCGTCTGCCATTTTTTTTCGTCGCTCATCGCCTAACTCGTACACAGCACTCAAAGCGTGACGACGTCTCGCAGTTTGACAATTATAATATGTGATATTCACACTGGTAGCTTTTAGAAGTTCCTGTTTTGTTTCCTGCACCTCAAGTGACACAAGAAGGTGAGAGTGTAGTATACAATTGCCCAGTCAGGAGGCAATAAACACTGAAAGCAGTGGCTGTGTGTCCAATAGTGACTTCCAATATTCAATATTGTTTTGCATTTGCAAATTTTACAAGTGAATTTGACTAAGTAAAGAATGTCACAGATCTGATCAAATCAAGCAAGAGAGGTATCTTTATTTACTTGCTTACTACAATACAAGGGAGTCGAGAGGTATCTTTATTTGCTTGCTTACTACAATACAAGGGAGTCCTTCTAGGCATAATGATAGTAAGGGACTTTGAACTTTGCAACATTAACTTCCATGAAACCATTCTGGCTTTCCTTCAACCTGGACAACAGTTCAGTTGGTGTGGAGCACAAGGTGAGGTCCAGTCCACCTAGGGAGATAAAGAAACCATATTAAAAGACTTCACAAGGACATATAATTGCGTGGGGTCCAATGTCATGCATTGGTTTATCAGACATTGGAGGCAGTGTCTCTGCTACCTGCTTATTTATGATGCTTAACGAGATGGGGAGGCCAGTTAAGTTGGTGTCGGCTACACGGGTGCATTGCCACTGTTTCCACTCCTCGAAACTGATGACTAAGGGGATAACCATCGTGGGAGATAGAGTGAGTATGCAAAGAGTCTCACAAGAGGGCGGAGAAGAGTCCTTTTTATGGTGAGGGTCTTGAAACCCTGCAACATGGGTTTACATTAAATCATTCCGACGTTCCTTCAACCTTGACAGCACTTCAATTAGTGAGGAGCACCAGTTGAGATCCAGTCCACCTAGAAGATAAAGAAACCTTGTAAAGAGATTTTACAAAGACATAATCTCCCAGTTCAATATCATGCATGGGTTTATCAGACATTTGAGACAGACTCTCTGCTACCTACCTATGATGCTTAAGGAGATGGGGAAGGCTTGCTTAGAATGCTTAACAAGATGGGGAGGCTGGTTAAGTTGGTGTCGGCTACACAAGTGAATTGCCACCATTTCCACACTTTGAAACTAAGTACCAAGGAGATAACCACAATGGCAGACAGAGCAAGTAGACAAGGAGTCTCACCAGAAGGCTAAAAATAGTTCTTTTTCATGTTGAGAGTCTTGAAACTTTGTAACATGAGCTTCTTCTTCCATGAAACCATTGTGCCCTTTCATTCAACCTTGAAAGCAGTTCGATTGGTGAGGAACACTACAAGGTGAGGGGTCCAGTCCACCTAGGAGATAAAGAAACCTTATTAGGATACTTAACAAGGACATAATCTTCCAGGTCAATATCATGCATTGGTTTATCAGACATTTGAGGCAGTCTCTCTGCTACCTGCTTATGATGTGAGATAACCACAATGGCAGACAGAGCAAGTAAGCAAAGAGTCTCACCAGAGGGCTGAAAATAGTACTTTTTTCATGTTGAGGGGCTTGAAACCTTGCAACATGAGCTTCCATGAAACCATTCATTCATTAATGAGGTCCCAGTCCACCTAGGAGATAAAGAAACCATATTAAGAGACTTCACAAGGACATATAAATTGTGTGGGGTTCAAAATCATGCATTGGTTTATAAGACATTGGAGGCAGTGGCTCTGCTACCTGCTTATTGATGCTTAATGAGATGGGGAGGCCAGTTAAGTTGGTGTCGGCTACACGGGTGCATTGCCACTGTTCCCACTCTTCGAAACTGAAGACTAAGGGGATACCCATCATGGCAGATAGAGTGAGTATGCAGAGAGCCTCACAAGAGGGTTGAGAAGAGTCCTTTTTATGGTTAGGGGCTTGAAACCCTGCAAGGTGAGAAGTCCATTGGTGAGGCACACAAGGTGAGAGGACCAGTCCACCTAGGAGATACATTTTATTAGGACACTTAACAAGGACATAATCTTCCAGGTCATTATCATTACATTGGTTTATCTGCTACCTGCATATGATGCAAAATAATCACAATGGCAGTCAGAGAAAGTATGCAAAGAGTCTCACCAGAGAGCTGAAAAGAGTACTTTTTCGTGGTGGGGGGCTTGAAACCTTGCAACATGAGCTTCCATGAAACCATTCTGACCATTCATTCATTCAACCTTGACAGCAGTTCCATTGGTGAAGAACACAAGGTGAGAAGTCCCAGTCCACCTAGGAGATAAAGAAATCGTATTAAGTGACTTAACAAGGACATAATCTTTCAGGTAAATATCATGCATTGGTTTATCAGACATTTGAGGCAGTCTCTCTGTTAATAAAATCTGCCATGGTCTCCTCAGCTAAAATGTTTGCAGCTCCTTCTGTGGTTAATGAGGCTTGGATCCAGTGTGCATAGATTTTCTCATGAGTATCTCACATGGAGTAAGACCTATAGAGTGTGATTAGATGCATTTCTAATGTTGAATAGTACCAAAGGTCATTGCAGGGCTTGTGATGAGCACCGCAGGCGCTCATTGCGAGGCCAGCACGACTTTGTGCATAAAATGGTGGCCTATCAGGGTCCCTCTAAGGGTCCTCTGTCCCTTCACAGCTCTAATTTGCCCTGGGACGTAGGAGATAAAGAAACCATATCAAGAGACTTCACAAGGACATATAAATTGTGTGGGGTTCAAAATCATGCATTGGTTTATAAGACATTGGAGGCAGTGGTTCTGCTACCTGCTTATTGATGCTTAATGAGATGGGGAGGCCAGTTCAGTTGGTGTCGGCTACACGGGTGCATTGCCACTGTTCCCACTCTTCGAAACTGCAGACTAAGGGGGATACCCATCATGGCAGATAGAGTGAGTATGCAGAGAGCCTCACAAGAGGGCTGAGAAGAGTCCTTTTTATGGTTAGGGGCTTGAAACCCAGCAAGGTGAGAAGTCCATTGGTGAGGCACACAAGGTGAGAGGACCAGTCCACCTAGGAGATACATTTTATTAGGACACTTAACAAGGACATAACCTTCCAGGTCATTATCATTACATTGGTTTATCTGCTACCTGCATATGATGCAAAATAATCACAATGGCAGTCAGAGCAAGTATGCAAAGAGTCTCACCAGAGGGCTGAAAAGAGTACTTTTTCGTGGTGGGGGGCTTGAAACCATGCAACATGAGCTTCCATGAAACCATTCTGACCATTCATTCATTTAACCTTGACAGCAGTTCCATTGGTGAAGAACACAAGGTGAGAGGTCCCAGTCCACCTAGGAGATAAAGAAATTGTATTAAGCGACTTAACAAGGACATAATATTTCAGGTAAATATCATGCATTGGTTTATCAGACATTTGAGGCAGTCTCTGTTAATAAAATCTGCCATGGTCTCCTCAGCTAAAATGTTTGCAGCTCCTTCTGTGGTTAATGAGGCTTGGATCCAGTGTGCATAGATTTTCTCATGAGTATCTCACATGGAGTGAGACCTATAGAGTGTGATTAGATGCATTTCTAATGTTGAATAGTACCAAAGGTCATTGCAGGGCTTGTGATGAGCACCGCAGGCGCTCATTGCGAGGCCAGCACGACTTTGTGCATAAAATGGTGGCCTATCAGGGTCCCTCTAAGGGTCCTCTGTCCCTTCACAGCTCTAATTTGTCCTGGGACGCTCCACCGATGGAGGATGGAAAGAGATTGAAGGTGCCGATAGCAATGCACGCGATCAGCGCCAAAGGTAGCTGAACGCGAGGCATATTTTCTCAAGCACGTAAAAAAATGTTGGATGAAAAAAAATTACGAATTTAACGGCCGATATTTTCTCAAGCACGTAAAAAATGTTGGATGAAAAAATGTAACTCTTTACAAAAAAGCTCAAAACGAGGCTGAAGCGTGTAGCACTTAGGCGATCCTCGTGAAGCATGCAAGACTTGGAAAATTAAGTATTGCATGGCTCAAGCTGAGCGCCATTGGTTTTAAACAGAGACAGAGAGCAAAAAGACACGGGAGGGGGGGGTGGTGGAAAGAGACACTGAGGTAAGAGAGGGGGAAAAGACAAGCAGAGGAGGGAAATAAGGGGAAAAAACACATGATTTTACATGCTCTAACTGATGGGTGCAGAGCACATATGGTAACTTTTGTGATCCTTGAAGTTCAGGTTGGTGTGTTGTGTTTCGCCTACAGGGCACTATTTATGTTTACTTGGTCAGTTACATGACATTGACATGACGGTTTCTCAGCGATTTTATGATACACGTGTGCTGCCTCCAATTTCTACTTACACAGCGAAGATCCTGTTGCAAGAAGAACTTGAGGATATATCCCAACTTTTCTTATTGTTTTTCTATGATTTCATTTAATTAAAAAAAATGCAGCAGAGAGTATTCCAGTAAAGCTAAATTCACTTCCATTATGAGTCTTGGGTTGAAGATCTGTAGAAAAGTAAAACAAAGTTAAAGAACAATGGAGCTAAAGTGTGTTATGTTCCCTGTCCCGTTCATGGAGAAACCGAAGTACTAGTTAGTCTTATATTTCTGTGTTCAGCTTATTCTCTGTCTCTTTAATATAGTCAAACATTTCACTCACTTATGAAGTTCTGGGTTCTAAAGAAAAACTAAACACACTGACATCCATTATTTTATTATACACTGTTTTTGAAGAACTAGACTTGATAATGGGTAATTTATTTTAAAACGCATAAGAAAATTAAACAAATTATTGCCTTTAAATAATATATGTAAAAATACTGTAACAGGAGTCAACACTTCTGCATTCCCTACTATTACAAGAGGCAGGGAATGCAAAGGAAGAAAGGATACACAAGGAAGACAATGGCGGCCACAATAAAGCATAATTGTATATGATTGGTAATGAATTAAAGGATGTATGTGCCCATTTACCCATTACATATGTATAATTCTTAAAAACAAAGTATAATACAAATATAGGGCCATAGTATCCTTCAATGTTTTTGTACATCAGACATTAACTTGCAGATCTTCAGTCCCTACATCTATATATTGATTAGGCTTTGTGATGTTATCTGTTGTGATATATGATGCTTTCATATCCATATACCAAGGTACTTATTAATAGGCTACAGATAACTGTTTGGGGTTGGTGTATTTTTCTTGAAGTTAGCATCTTAAAACTCTGTGGTAGACACTAAGGCCGCTCTCCTCACGTAATTACTCACAAGGGATTGAAACAAAACTCACATACATTAAGGTGACAACACTTCCCCTTTAATTGGAGACACCGCTAAAAAAAACACTTGGCAGAGCTGCTGTAAAACCAAAAAACACTTGGCAGAGCTGCAGTAAAACCAAGTACATCCCTGCCATGCCAATTAAAGGGAAGGTCTGGCCAGTGTAGAGTCTATATGTTCAAGAACAAATAAACTGAAGAAACTTCCTTACTCACCTCACAGATTTATCTTCGCACATATGTAAATTAAATCTTATTTTTATAGCGTGCTGCCATTTTCTGCAGAAAGATACAGTAAATAAATGAGACTTGTGACTATACAATCTTAAACATATAAGTAGAAAGTTACAATTAACCTAATAGTAGTAGAGAGCTACAATTCCCCTAATTACCCAATTATTCAGCCTTATCTTTATCTATACAATCTCTCAGTCTTCATGGGCAAGGTAGAGTTGCTCCTTTAAGCGTTGCTATATTCATCTTTAAATGGCTATGGGCATAGAGTTATTCATCTGCTCATCTGTTGCTCTTCCTCAAATAAATGACTTTGCCTCCCATATCAGCCCCTTATATAGTGCCCTGGGCTCTGTGACATCATCTCTTATGACATGTCTCTGATGTAAGAAGTGATTGTTACATGGAGGGCCCAGCTCAACCTTGCGATGGCAGCCATTAGACAACTGAAATATCTAAGTTTTCTCTACAAGTTACAATGAACCTAATACTAGTAGAGAGCTACAATTCACCTAATTACCCAATTATTCAGCCTTACCTTTATCTATATAATCTCCCAGTCTTCATGGGCAAGGTAGAGTTGCTCCTTTAAGCTTTCCTATATTCATCTTTAAACGGCTATGGACATAGAGTTATTCATCTGCTCATCTGTTGCTCTTCCTCAAATAAATGACTTTTCCTCCCATATCAGCCCCTTATATAGGGCCCTGGGCTCTGTGACATCATCTCTTATGACATGTCTCTGATGTAAGAAGTGATTGTTACCTGGAGGGCCCAGCTCAACTTTGCGATGGCAGCCATTAGACAACTCATCATCTAGTGCTTTAGAAATGTCCAAGTTTTTTCTACATTATATTGTACAACAGAGGTTCCTTTATACACATACACATACAGGTGGACAAAAACATGAAAACATAGAATACAGAATCATTTTTGAATTGGATAACAGAATAGAGTCTAGAAATGCTCCTGTGCCTCTACACTCTGTTTACTTGTACACCTCCAACTTTACTTTCTGTTATCTTCCGATTAACTGCCTCCTGGCACTTGCCCTTCACTATATGGGTTGCCTCAAATAACTCCACAATTAGATGGAAATGTGAAGTGAAGAATAGGCTATACAGGAGAAGTTTGCAAGGCAGGGTGCAAAAGAGTGCAGTATAGGCAGGAAGGGATACCAGGGGTCTGGTGTTTTACTAGACTGTCCTGTTCAAAGCCTAAGGAGCCACTGTGGTCAGACTTTTTCTATATGGTGTTTTCAGTAATTTGATAATGAGCAAAATATTATTAGATAAAAATACAGCCTTTACATTTGTGGGTTTTATACCAAATCATTCTAAACTAATGAGCTTTCCATTGTTGTTGTTCAGTCATGTTTGACTCTCCATGACCCTATGGACCGCAGCATGCCAGTCATATCTGGCATCTGGGTGTGCTACTCCTCAAGGTTTTCATGGCAAAGATACTGGAGTGGGTTGGCAGTTTCTTCTCCAGTGGCCCATGATTTGTCTGACCTCTCTACTATGACTTGCCCATCTTGGGTGACCCTACATGATATAGCTTACAGCTTCATTGAAGTACACAGTCCCCTTCACCACAACAAGGTATCAATCCAGAAGGAGAGCTTTCCATTACTGCTACTGAAATTCTAATGTTCGTAGATGCCACATTCCTGTTGTTTAGATATCAACTTCCTGTGCACCTAAAGAAGATCACCAGATCTCAAACTGGTAGATCCCACCGCAGCATTTTTGTACAAAAAAGGTAATATATTACAGGTTGTATTATTTTATCTTCCATTCTAAAAACATTTTGGATATTTTCAAGTGTGGTTCTTTACAATACTGTATTTTAAATATATAATCTCAGTGCCCATTTAAAGTAAATACTGGTCATGTAAAATTAGTATTTTCATAATGACCCCTGAGGATGAGTGATTGTGTTCACCCAAAACCAAGAATCTCTCCCTCCCCACCCTCACTTTCTCTCTCCACCTTCCATATCTCATTGATGTTTTTCTTTCCCTCCCTCTCTCACTTTCTCTCTTCACCTTCCATATATCATTGATGTTTTTCTTTCCCTCCCTCTCTCACTTTCTTTCTTCACCTTCCATATCTCATTGATGTTTCTCTTTCCCTCCCTCTCTCTCATCCTCTTCTCTCCCAGACTTTTTTCTCTCTCATTCTCTTTCCTCCCTTTCTCTTTTTTGCCATTTTCCCTCTCCTTTTTTCTCTCTTTTCTTCTTCTTTCTCAATTCACTCTACTCCCTATCTATCTTTGTTTCTTTCTCTTATTCTTTCTCCACTTGCTTTGACTTTTCTCTCTTTCCCTCTTCTTTCTCTCATTTTCATCTCTTTTTTCCCTATGTCTCTTTAGGAAAGACAAATTAAATAAAAGTTTGAGGAATGAGGAGAGAGCGTAGGAAGGAAGGGGAGAGAAAATTGAGGAGGGAAGCTAAGAAAGTGATGAGTAGGGGATAAGAAAGAAAGATGAGAAGATGGGATAGACTTTGATGTCAGTGATGGAAAGAAACTGGGTGAAAGAGGAATGAGAAAAGAGAAATGAGAAGAAAAGAGGGTGATAGAGATGAGTTGGTTGAGGACAGAGACATTAGTGGAACGATGGAGGAGAGAAAGGTGTTAGAGGTGAGAAATGAAAGAAGTGAAGAAAGGGGAGACTAAGACTGAATGAAAGCAGAAAGTGGTGGAGAATAAAGGAGGGTGATGGGAGAAAGGGATAAGAGGAGGGTGGGTACGAGTTAGTAGAAAAAGGGGATTTTTCTTCATATATCCTGATGATTATTTCAGAGTCCCATTTGAAGGAGCACTGTCATCCAATATTTAAAGTATAGTGTACAATTGATAATGGACAAAATTATTCCAGAAAATAAAAGAATAATACAGTCTTATATGAAATTATACTGTAGAAGGAGCTACCATTTTTTATCCTCATCAACTTCTACAGATAGAAGACTTTGAATCAGATACAATGGAGATGTGGCAATTCAAATTGACAAGGAGTAATGGAAATGTCATTATATTACAAGTGCCACACACTTCTGGGATAACAACTGAAAAGAGCAGATCAAACAAGGAAATGACGGAACACAATAATATAAAAAATATTTGCTCTATATAAAATTATTTAAAACTGGAGTGGGGCATACAGTGGTCTAAATCAATTTATAAAATGACGACAAGTAAAAGCCTACACAATAGCCCCTAAGCATTCTGAATCTCCGGTCATAGTAATATGCAATGACCTGTTTATAAGGAATGTCAGTGCCATATAAATGCTAATATTCACATAAATATAATAAAAATGAATACTGAAAAATGTCATTAACAGAATCAATTATTTAAAACTACAGCTTCTATAATTTCATACTGTAGCGTTTTTTTTACAAAAGAAGAAGTCTTAGGGCTCAATTACATGGTTCCTGTGGCTCCGGGAGGATTTCCTGTAAAGCTGACTTGGCTATCACATGGGTTATATAAAATAACTCATGTAAAAGTTACTGACTTGCACCTATGGGATATTACCCGTAGCTCTCTTGTTCTAGCGTGTGCTCGCAATCTGTCTTAATGTATATTCATAGGAAACTCAGACCAGTAATTCAAAAGTCAGAAGTCAACGCCATGCAATGCTACCTAGTACCTAATGTGAACACGCTATACTAGCCGTAACACCCTCCCACCCATCTATCCATAAAAACCTCCTCCTATGCCTTGCTATCTCCTCATCAATAATATGAGCCCAGTTGTCTCTCTATCGACCCCCATTTTATGCTAACCTAATTTCATAGCTGTCCTTAAGGACCTCCTTGGTCCCTATCAACATCAACATGGCCAGATTTGTCAATAGGCGGGATAGGCACCCGCATATAAGAAGTCCTGTGGGAGGGAAAGGGAGATATTATATTTCATAGTAAAAAACAAGAGGGGGAGAGAAAAGCATGATTGTGTTATCTAGCTTGACATTAACTTGAATGAACTAATACATATTTATGCAGTGTGTGCAGTATGATACTACATTGCATTTCATTATGATGTTTTGGCATATATAAGTTTGCATTTCTGTGTGTGCCGGTACTAGTTGTAAACCCAAGTCAACTGAACATTTTATTTTACTGTATACTTGATATCCTGCTGCAGGCCATACTGTAAATGACTTTTTGCTTTATTACACTAATAAGGCAGCTGTTAGTTTGATATATTGTTTATTCTTCCCTATTCATTCCCACGTTCCTTTTCACTTTCATTCACCAAAAAATAATACCAAATATCCAAATAGCCATTATTGCATAACAAAAAATGTCTCTACATATGTATATATTTATGAATATATATATTTTACTTAAATATATTTCTAGTGTGCCAAAAACAAGATATTCTAAATGCCAATACTAAAATATGTATATATATATATAAATATATAAATATATTTTTATATATTAAACATTATTTAGTGTAAATGGAAAGTATTGCATGATATAGTGATATCTTTTTATTGAATAAAACTGACAAGTTGTCACAATCTGCTACTTCAGTTGGACTTGGTACCTGGTTCAAACCTATCCAGCAGAATTGTGCTGTCCCTGCACACCTCTGATAGCAGAAAATGGACTAAACACCAGTACCACGCCCAGAAGCTTGCTTCCAGGATATCAGGAACACCAGGATATCAGGAACACCATATAATCTCTTAGAATTAGGATTCATGCACAGAATGACACTTACACCTTGTCTATGTAAGTCCAGACACAACTGACATATTTTTATTAAGTGTCACATTTTATACAATTTTCTGTCACACAGGCCGGCCAATCACAGTAAGCCCCATCCTTAGATAGATAGAAGAGGGACCAATTAACGTAATAGGCTGCCCCTGCTTACTGGGAAACCCTGTACATCTGATGATCGTATCCTGGTGATTGTATCACATACAATCATTTGTGTAAACACTCAGACTGTTTACCTGCCCAAGACCCCCTGTGTTTGTTTATTTACGTGGGGCTGAGTGAGTCATCACCAGATAACCACACTGTAACATAATCACAATACATACAATTTATATGTCATTTTAACCAAAAGTAATAGAACATACATAACTATAACAATAATCAGTGTGACTCTGGCCAGTCCAGGTCACATTCCAACACAGTCCAGTCAGGCCCTGGGCATGACACAATTCAATAATAATGATTTTTGTTTTACAAATTATTAATGAAAAAGAACCATTAGAAGGATATGGGATAAGGGAATAATATATAGGATCATATGTCAGAGAAAACATGTGAAATGTGAGCCCCCAGGCCGGAGTTGAGAATATTTATGTCTATGAATGTTTATATGCTATTATTTTCTGCCAGCAAAGCAACACCGATACTGTATAATGGTACTTAAAGCAGCACCCACCTTAACTAGTCTTGTAATTAATTGCTTGGTAAAAAATGCTAAGTTTTGAGGGGGTTGACAGCAGCAAGGGCTTGCACATGTGATGGACAATGTAGGATGCCTGCACATAAACCAAAGATAGCAGCATGGACACTATTCGTGCAGAAGAAAGCCAGTGGGCCGCAAAGGGTGGCTTAGCATGCAGTGTCTAGGGGCACCAAAAATGTAAATCCGGCCCTGCCCCTCCCATAGCTATGTGTGCAAGTTGCATGTTGCAGCCTCTAACAAAAGGTGCGCTGCAGTCTAGCAGCCTTATTAAATTGTGATTCGGCCAATTGAATAGGGCTCTATTTAAGCACACAGCATATATTTTTTTTACAGAAGTTTTTCATTAGTGAACTTCTATCCAAAAGCAAGGTCTTCACTAACGAAAAACTTCTGTAAAAAAAAAATATGCTATGTGCTTATATAGAGCCGTTTTCAATTGGCCGAATTGCAATTTAATAAGGCTGTAAGTAATTGCTATTGGCTACGGAATTTATTAAAGGATCAATGTAATGTCATAGCATTTGTATCCCGAAAATCAATATTCATTATTAAACATTGTTAAACTTACTTTCAAACGTCATCTCCTCCTGTTGATCTCCTACAGTTGTTCTTTAAAATACTTTGGTTTTTGCTGCAGTACATCTAAAGATGCAACACAAGCTGCAGCCCAATTCACATATCCCCCCATGAGCAGTGATGGGGGAAATGGAGAAATTCAAGAGCCAAGATGCCAGATTTTAAAAGTAATTAAAATATTTTTTTGTTTTATTTTTAATATTACATCCTTTTCATTTAATTAAGGAACGTTAACAATTACTTGTATCAAATGTAAAATACCCTATAGCAATACTCATTGTCCATGCACTAAAACAAATGTACAGTGTATCATTTCATAGCAACAGGTAGATCATTCAAGCAGATCTAGAAGCTCAGAATAATGTGTCATCATCTCAGCAGGAAATGTGACGGCTCCTCCAGGTAATATCACCCACCACTGCCCAGTCTGTGTGTGTTCATTTGGATTACAAATTTGCATCTGCACATCTATAAATCCTTTATGGACCATTGGAGCATGTGTGAGATGTTTAAATCAGAGGCTTGATGCTTCCTCCAAAGCAGAATCCCCTGGATGTGTAGTAAACATGTTGTATAAGTCAAACTCCTGGAGAAAGTAATGAGAAAATGTAGAAAACAAACAATTCATGACTTGCAGATTTTTATACCTTTACCTACAATATAAATAACTTGCTAAAAAAAACTAAAATTGGGTTATTTAATTTACTTTTTCTAGATTTAGGCAGGTTGTGTTTGCGTCATTCAGTCGTGTCTGACTCCCTGTGTCCTCACACATGCTGATCCACATGTTAGAAATACTGGAGTGGGCAGGCTACCAGTTATTTTTCCTGACCCGTGCATGATCCATTTAGGCTAAGATGATGAAATAAAGGACATGACGACTGTAATGGGAGAACAACGGGCCACAGCTTTATTTATAAACAATTGTATATAACGACACATAACTTTATTTACACAAAATACGGTAATACTTTTTCCGGCGGAGGAGCCCGGCCACGGACAGTGACCTCACGCTTTGGGCCCTGCCCAAAGCCCCAATGCTTATATTAAGCACGCCCTGTGAGGTAGGGCCAACGCCAACTTAGGCCAGGGGGCCGGGCAACTGACCTCCCACCACGGAGCACGCGAGGGACGCCTCCCGAGGCTGCGACCCCCCCTGCTGGCCATTAAAGCCAAGGCCCGTAGAACGCTCTCCCTAAATTCTAACATCATTAACTCCAGCCAGATTTCTGTAAGATGAACCTTGTCCTTACCGAAAAAATCGTCGGCACCGACCGGCTCGAAATCATTATAACGGATGGCGACGAACCCCAACTTTCTAACGAAACTTGCCAGCTGCTGGTTGATCTTCTGTCTCGATTTATCCAGACTGACCGGGTCATGCGCGTTACGCCAAGATCTTCTTTTTATCATCTCTGACCAGATAAGAAAAGTACCCGGGAACTTCTTCATCCATTTCTCCACGTTTCTTTTCATGACCTTTAGCATCCTCCTCATTGGCACCGTTCCCAGATCGTTCCCTCCGGCATGAATCAATATAACGCTGGGCTGCCCGTAACGCTGCTCATATGTGTCACACAGCCCAACCAACTGTGCCCATCGCAGATCACGAATCCCGCACCACCGAACGTGCAAGTCCGTAACAGGAAAGCCCAGTTGTGTCTTTCCTTCCGTAACTGCGACTAACCTGTGGGCCCAGTACACATACGAATGGCCCACGATCCACAGTTGCTCTGTCCTCCTGAATGCAGAAAGCAACATCCATTAGACCACTGCCCTCGGCCTCACGTAGGAACGAAAGCATTCTGACTCCCATCTACCGATTTGCTTTACTGCAGCGTTGAGCAAACCTAGCCTGGCTGCCTCCGTGGCTGCCCCAATACGGAAAGAGTGTGTCCCAAACTCTGACTGATCTAGATCGAGCCGCTGCAATGCACTTTTTAACACTTTCTTGAATTGATAACGGGATAACGCCGTCCCATCGGCATGAACCAGCAGCGAACACCGTCCCCCCAGTCGCTGCGTAAGGTACTCCTCTGTACAAGATAGGGGCAACACTCCGTGCCAACCTGATGCAGAACCACCTCTTTTCCTTTTCCCACTTGGTCGGTCTTAGACCGTAACCATATCACTACCATGCCTTCCTTCAGGCAGGTATTCACCACTTGCAGTCCCCCAGAACCGTGTCTACTGTTCGCGACTAACTCCCCTATCCTAAACGCTCCGAAGAACGCCAGGGAAAAAGCCGTCCGGAAAAGTAGAGATTCAAAGGGGTGTTCTACAAACCACCACCAACACCTGAGCCATTCTCAGTAACAACGAAAAGGTAATCGGCCGCCTGTTATCCAGCCTGCGATCACCGTTGAACATTCCGTGCACCACCTTGCGCACTAGAAACTCCTTTGTAAGGTCCCTCTGCCCGGCCAGCTTAAACATGAAAGCTAGCACCATGACCTGTCTCCCTACTACGGCTCTTGTTTCGCCTTGCTCGGCGCTGCGCAGCAGGTACCAAAGCAGGATCCCTATGGTCTTATCTTCCATCATAGTACCACCGGCCATTGCCACTAGGCCATCCCATTTTGCCCACACGCGTCTGTACTCGGTCCATTTTGCCGGGGCAACAGACTGTCGAACGAGACTCGCCACCTGGCAGCTCCAAGCTCCCAGAGCTCCGCAGGAATGCATTCACCCAGGGCGTTCGCCTGAGGGGCCAATGCCCTAAAACGCTCCTCCTGAAACCGAGAAAAGGCATAAGCAATCCCATTCTCTACCACTGGAACATGTCTCACCTGAAACCATATGTTCAGGCGGAGACAGCATAGTACAAGATGCCGGAGTAATCGTACTACCGGTATGGATGTTGCTGTGATGTTATTTACGGCCTCCACCACCCCTATCTTATCCGAGTGGAATATGACTCGCCGGTCCCTGAAAGCCGGACCCCATTTGTGTACTGCTGCCACAATGGGGAATAAGTCGAGGAATGTATGGTTCTTTGTTAAACCTGCTACTACCCATTCCTCCGGACAAACCGCGGCGCACCATCTCCCCTGGAGATATGCCCCGCAGCCGACCGGTCTGGATCCATCCGTGTAAAGCTCTAACTCTGCGTTGGTGGCGCTCTTCTTTTGAAGAAGCGCCCGGCCATTAAACTCTGCGAGGAAAACTGCCCATACCCTCGCGTCGTCCCGCATGGCCCTGGAAACTTTTATAAAATGGTGCGGTTTCGCAATCCCTGTGGTAGCGAGTGACATCCTTCTGCAGAATATCCTCCCCATGGGGATAATCCTGCATGCAAAGTTTAACTTCCCTAAGATAGATTGCAATCGTCGCAGGGACACCCTCAGTGCACCTTGCAGCGCACTGAGCTCCGCTCGCATGTCCACCACTTTTTCCCAGGGAAGATTGCACTCCATTGTCGTGGAGTCGATTCGAATCCCGAGGAAGGTCAACTTATTCGTGGGGCCCTCAGTTTTGTTATGGGCCAGTGGTACCCCGAAATCTTGACAGATTCCGGTGAAAACCTCCAGCATGAATCGGCAAGCGTCGCTCCCAGCTGGACTGACGAACAGGAAATCATCGACGTAGTGCGTAATGCTCCTGTACCCAGCTTCCAGGCTCGCAATCCTTTGCAAAAATTTGCTGAAAACCTCGAAGTAAGCACATGAGATTGAGCACCCCATGGGTAGGCATAGGTCGACGAAATAGCTGCCATCGACGAAACATCCTAGCAGCCGGTGGCTCGACGGATGGACCGGCAGCAACCTGAATGCTGCTTCGATGTCCACTTTCGCCATGAGCGCCCCGGTGCCCGCCTGCCTGACCATCTCGACTGCCCGGTCGAAGGATTCATAAGACACAGTAGCCTGATATTTTGATATACCGTCGTTTACCGAACGGCCTCTGGGATAGGAAAGGTGTTGAATTAATCTAAATTTACCCTTCTCCTTCTTGGGGACAACCCCGAGCGGAGAGACAGTAAAATCCTGAATAGAAGGGGATGCAAATGGCCCCGCCATCCTTCCCAGTTTGACCTCGTTAAGAACTTTGGTTTCTGCTACTGCTGGGAATTCCCTAGCCGACCGCAAGTTCGAACCAGGAGACCCTTTTGCATGAAGCTCTCCACCTCTACAACCGTCTTTTGCTATGCCGCATCTGTCAAGGGGATGCTCTCCCCTGCAGTTAGAACATGTGCTTAAACCTGCAGTTCGGGGCCCATCTACAGACCCTGTCATTGTATGCGAAACAGGTCTTGAGACCCGTTCCCGTGGTGGGGGTGGGGCCCTTTGCCCCACCGGGCCCGCTCCGAAACGGCGGCGTGACTCGCATCGGTGTCATAATGTTCAACCAGTATGCCACCGCTTTGTCACTCCATGCCATGGTTGGCCTGGAGGCTAAGTACTGGCGGAATTCCTTGTCATACCGCCACCAAGCCATGCCCCCATCGACTTTGTGGGCGTTACGAATTTCGTCTATGTAAACGAACAAACCCGAACTCTGTTCAGGGTGTCGCTCACATAGTACACAGGCCCAGATGGAGAAGGCTTGAAGCCATGTATCGAACGCCCTCAGCATCCTCCTAAAGGACTTCCGACGATCTTCTCCCTCCCTGAGACCCCTCTCGCCCACTTCCAGTTGTCTGGACATGGGGAGAAGGGAGAACAATTCTACGAATTCCCTCCTCCAGATCTTTTCCTTAACCTCTTGGGGAAGATTAAGTTATCCAACGAGCACAAGACTATGGGCCTCATGGCTGCATCGGTAACCTCTGCGTTGGTACTGCCAGCTACCGCAACCGGAACCCCCACCGGCTCGGATGACCCGACGGTCCCTATGGCCGCCAATGGAGCTGCCTGCACCGTCGCCCCCCTAGTGGATGGCCCCTATCCATGAGCCCATCTCTTGCTCACTGACCGTAATGTTGTGTGTAGCTAACAGGGACATGAAAGACCCAAAAAACCCAGCCTTTGTGTGCGGGAGTTCTCTTTCTCCCTTTTCTGCTGCGCAACCCAACATTGTGCACTCACCTGCTTCCAGAAGCCTCGGAGTGGAAACAGCCAACGGGGTATCTCTGCTTCTTTCCTGACGCTCAGGAGACTCTGACTGTCTGGCCCTCCGCGGGCTCCTCCTCTCTGATCCAGTGCAGGCACAGCTGCACCGGCAAGATCTCCTGGCCTCGCCATTGCCGCTGTTACTGGCACGTCATCGATTATAACCATGCTGCCTCCGCGTCAGACATTACTGTTATTATTTCTGTCATTACTGTTATTTACGTTACCTGGGCATGCTCTTCGTGTTTATTACCCCTGGTAGGAGAATCTTAAATAGTAATATCTGCCTAAAAATAGCAACATTTAAGGTCAGTTATCTAACAAACTTATACATTTTTTAAACAATCAGACCTTAAGTTCATAATATTTCTCTGGCCTGATTATGTTGCAGATATCATTTCTTGATTTGCCCTCCGGTGAGGGAAATTAATCAAAATATATATACTGTGAACTGCTGAAGCTCCAACTGCGAAGGGAGGGGGAGAGGAGAGGGAGAGAGAAGCAGAGGGAAGGAGAAGGAGGGAGGGAGAAGGAGAGGGAGAGAGAAGCATAGGGAGGGAGGAGAGGGAGGGAGAAGGAGGGAGAAGGAGAGGGAGGAAGAGAGAAGGAAGGAAAGAGAGAGAGAGGACATGGAGGGAGGAGAGGGAGGGAGGAGAGGGAGGGAAAAGGAGAGGGAGGGAGAGAAGTAGAGGGAGGGAGGGATAAGGAGAGGAAGGGGGAGAGAAGGAGAAGGAGAGGGAGAGAGAGAGAAGGAGAGGCAGAGAGAGAAGGAGATGGACAGAGGGAGAGAAAAAGAGAATTGTGAGCCTTGCATTGCGCTATGAAGGGAGATAGATAGAAGGAGAGGGAGGGAGAGAAGGAGGAAGAGAGGAGAGGAGGGAGAGAGGAGAGGGAGGAAGAGAGAAGAAGGGAAGTAGAGAGAAGGAAGGAGCGGGAGAGAGCGTGAGAAGGAGAGGGAGGGAGAGTTAGAAGGAGAGGGGGAGAGAGAGAGAAGGAGAGGGAGAGAGAGAGGAAGGGAGAGAGAAGTAGAGAGGGCGCACAGAGAGAGAGTGAGCACAGAGAGAGGGAGAGGGTGCAGAGAGAGAGAGGGCACAGAGAGAGAGAGAGAGACAGGGTACACAGAGAGAGGGTGCACACAAGAGACAGAACACACAATATAATACCATTTTTGACGGGCAATTGCCTAGTAAATAAATAAACAATTGAATGGAGGAGCGAGGCCAGACACACTACCCCCTATGCCCTATACCCGTGTCCAGGGCCTACTGTGATAGTGTTGTGATTGTAGCGCAGGGACTCGCCCACTTCACCACTGGCATGGCGACTCACCTCACTATCTGCCTCTCAGACAACATGTATTTATTTATTTCTATTTTTAAAATGATTATTTAAAAAAAAAAAGACCAATAACAACATCATCAAAACCTCAACCATAAACTCCTAACACAATTCCATCTACGAATAACAGTCTTTCTTTTTCATCTACCGGGATGGGCAGGTGGGTACTTCACTGGGGGCAGAATGGTGCAGCTAACCACTAGCCACACCCAGCTAGCCACTTCCTATGCCATTT